>CAUYQG010025738.1:0-42910 GCA_963574415.1 Tarsius wallacei
TGTAGTTCCAGCTACTTGGAAGGCGGAGGCGGAAGGATCGCCGGAGCCCAGCAGGTCGAGGCTGCGGTGGCCGGGAGCGGCCACTGCACTCCAGTCTGGGCGACAGAGTGAGACTCCAACTCAAAAAAAAAAAAAAAAAAAGAAAGAATTATAATCCAGAAAAAAATGTTTCTAAACTTATGTAAAGGGTCTCATCTAGAGAATACTGATATCCATAGACAGGATTTCTTGCTTCCTATGTTTTCACTAAAATTTTAGGTTATTTTATGTAATCTGGAGATTATTTAAAGAAAATAGAAAGAAACCAGTAAGTAGGAGAGAGAGAGAGGCAAATAAAGTTATGGGAATAAAGGTGCATTTTGGTAAGAAAAGTTATAAAGAAAAGATAATTTTTTATGTGAAAGGAGTTTGTCTGATAATATTTTTTATAAAGTGAAATGACTGGTTATTTAGGGAAGAGAGAAATATAGCACAAAACAGAGACCAAGCTTGTTGTCAATGGTATGTGTAAGTTGTAATATGGTTTGTGAAGGGGAATTTATGAAAGAAATCTTGTATATAATTAAGTTGGTTATAGCTTTTTTTTCTCCAGGTCTAACTGCTGCTATGACTTTTTTTTCTCCAGGTCTAACTGCTGCTATGACTTTTAAAAGGTTTTTAATTACTTTAAAAAACTGAGTATTAAAAAGATTAAAGTTTGTGCACCCATGTAACTTTTGGTATTGTTTTGGGGGTTTATCAATATGCCTTGGTTAAATGAATAACTTATTTTTATAGTAATCTTTGATTCTATATTAGTAAAATGTTCTAAGCCTTTTACGGCTCTAGTAAATGTTCTATTAACTAATTCTTGTGCTGTTAAGTTACAGGGCTTTGACTCGGGGGACTAGAAAAAAATGACTCTTGCTAAATCCCACCACTCAGGGCCTCATCTTCAGGCCCAGGAGAAGGTGACAAAAAGAACTGCCTTTATAAGACACAGGGTCAAAAGTTGAAGTTATTCAATCTCTCTACGCCCAGAGACTATTTCAGAAGAGGCGGGCATGTAAGATTACAGGGCTAATTTTTGAGAGATGAAATTAATTCAGAGTTGTCTACAAATTAAGCATTAATGTCAACAGAATACTGGTATGATGTCTGAGCCTCTGGGTTTCCTTAAAGCATTGGTTTGTTCTCTAGCAGAGAGTTATAAAAGTTATAGCAAGTATATAAAAATATGTTGTATTTTACAGAAATGCCAGATTTTCTTGTTGGTTGTGCTTTTAATGGTGACTGTCTTGAAATGTTTGTCACTTATAATCATTGTATTTTTGTATTTTTTTTTAGTTGGAGTCTCACTCTGTCACCCAGGCTGGAGTGCAGTGGCATGCTCATGGCCAACACAGCCTGGGCTCAGATGATCCGTCTGCCTCAGCCTTCCAAGTAGCGGAAATCACAGACATGCGCCACTGTGCTCAACTAATTTTTTGATTTATTGTAAAGACAAGGTCTCGCCATGTTGTCCAGGCTGCTCTCAAACCCATGGGCTCAGGTAATTCTCTCACTTCAGCCTCTCAAAGTGCTGGGATTACAGGTGTGAGCCACCGCACATGGCTACAATCATTGTTTTTAATTTGTGACCAACTATAGGACTTGCTGGGTACTTTTGACTGATTCTTGTGCTGCAAAGTTAGGGGGGGTCAAACTGAAGTTGCATCTGACACCTAGGGTGAGCACCTGACCACATTTCTGACCACACCTGGACTTCAAGCTAGCCCACTGTCACCTGATTTAAGAAGGTACCTGGGGTCTAACTGGTCTCCAGCCCAACAGCTAAGGCAGGCATCCTCCAGGAACATCGAACTAGGCCAGTCCTCATAAACTCTGAAATAACTCTCATTTTCACACCTGTCAGTATGTTATCTTTATATGTCTTTTATAAATGCTGTGCCAGATATAGGAGAAGAAAAAAATGAAATCAAGGGCTAGGATCATAATAGCTTGTAATATGAATCCAGTCCAGGATGGTTTTTCAGACTAATCTCTAGGCCTGACTCCCTCTGGTCTTTAAACAATTGACTATTAAATCAGGTCAAACCATGTCCTTTCCCCAAGATCCAACATCACTGAGGTGAGAACTATTGTCAGCAAATGGACAGTTCTAGGAAAATGCCTCGTAGCTCCTGAGGACCTTGCCAGGTCAACAAAGTAGATAACCCTAGGAACGAACCTTCCTAGTGACATGGGACCTCCTGTTAAGAATGATGTTTAGCCAATGGGAAAACTAAGAACTGAACTTGACCTTTTTCTCATACCCAAATTCCTAACTAAAGTCTTGGGAAGTCACTGCCTAATAAGAACTTACTAAAAGGGTTTTATTACCCTACTATCCTATATACTAAGTTTGTTTTCATACCTGACTCTGGCATAGTATCATATCACAGATTTTTTTTTTTAAGCAACTTAGGCCAGGTGTGGTGGCTCGAACCTGTAATCCCAGCATTTTGGGAGGCAGAGGTGAGATGATTGCCTGAGCCCAGGGGTTCGAGACCAGCCTGGGCGACTTGGTAAGACCTCGTCTCTACAATATATATCAAAAAATTAGCCGGACGTAGTTCTGGCTACTTAGAAGGCTGAAGCGGAAGAATGGCCTGAGCCCAGGAGGTTGTCCCATGATAACTAGGGCACAGTGACTCAAACCTGTAATCCCAGCACTTTGGGAGGCAGAGGCGAGAGGATTGCCTGAGACCGAGGTTTCAAGACCAGCCTGGGCAACTTGGCAAGACCTTGTTTCTACAATAAATCAAAAAATTAACTAGGTGTGGTGGCACTTGCCTGTGGTTCCAGCTACTTGGAAGGCTGAGGTGGAAGGATCAACTGAGCCCAGCAGGTCAAGGTGGAAGGATCAACTGAGCCCAGCAGGTCAAGCCCAGCAGGCCGTGAGCATGCCACTGTACTCCAGCCTGGGCAACAGTGAGACTCCGACTCAAAAACAACAACAAAAAACCCATGATAGAAATCATGGGTGTAACTGCTGACAGTGCAGAATGTTATAGACTGAAAAGAGGCCATTTAGGCTATATTAGAACAGTCATTTAGAAAAGACTTAAAAATTTATATTCTTTTGTAGCTGAGTTGAGCTAAATATAAAAGCTGCTTGGATTCAAAAGTGGACATTTTTCCTACTTGTCTTCCCCTCCACCTCTCCTAGCACGGCCTTGCTCGACTTGCTAATCTTATCTATAGCCACTGCTGGTGCTGAGGAAGAAACAGCTGAGCAAGCCAGACCACCTAATGTTTAGCAGAGTGGACCGCGGCTGGCAGGAACGTGTCTGAAAGCTTGGAGAAGGCATTTTCCAACTTCCCTTCATCTGTGAAAACAAGGACATTGGACTGTTACAGGTCAGGGCTCTAGGAATACAAGAGTGTTACAATTATGTTTTAAAACAATTTAAAGTTATCATCTTAAATGTTATGATTTTCTCTTCCTTCCAAATATTGCAATTGTCTGATCCTTCCTCTAAAAAAACAGTAAAAGAACATAATGTAAATTCCAAAATGTCATCTAAAATGTCAACATGACCAGGAGACTTTTGTCACATCAGTGGACACATATCAAAAATTGTTCATGTAAATCTTGGGTCATGCTAAAACTGCATGTAGGCTTCAAACTCAAGGTGAGTGAAAGGTGATGAATTTTGAGTTTAAATACTGGAATAAGCCAGGTGTGGTGGTGGCTCACGCCTGTTATCCCAGCACTTTGGGAGATAGAGGCGAGAGGATTGCCTGAGTCTACGGGTTCGAGACCAGCCTGGACAACATGGTGAGACCTTGTCTCTACAATAAATCGAAAAATTAGCCAAGCATGGTGGCATGCACCTGTAGTACTAGCTACTTGGAAGGCTGAGGCAGAAGGATCACCTGAACCCAGCAGGTAGAGGCTGCAGTGGCTGTGAGTGTGCCACTGCACTCCAGCCTGGGTGACAGAGTGACACTCCAACTCAAAAAAAAAAAAAATACTGGAATAAATTTGTGTTGCTTTGAGCGGGCTTCTTGGCCATGTTGGCGACCCGTCTCTCTATAACCTGGTTATAGAAATTAAACAGCTCCTTTTTTTCCAGTCTCTGTCTCTCTTATTTTAATTGGCTTCAAGAGATAGCATCCGATTTGTTGGTTCACCGCAACATTCCCAATACACTTATCACAGTGTCTCCAAGTACTTTTTTGTTTAATCAGATTAGAGTAGATCAATGAGAATTTACCCCTAGGATACCCTGTCCAGAGACCGCTCTGCCCACTAATTGTCCATGGCTTTCCTATGCTACTTCGGAATTCTTTCAAAACATTGGCGTGTGTGCCATATTAAAAGTGATTTATGCTATTCAAACACAGAAATGAAAAGTCGTTGCTGGGTGCGGTGGCTCACGCCTATAATCCCAGCATTTTGGGAAGCAGAGGTGAGACGATTGCCTGAGCTTGTGGGTTCGAGACCATCCTGGGCAACTTGGCGAGACCTCATCTCTACAACAAATCAAAAAAATTAGCCGGGCATGGTAGCGTGTGCCTGTAGTTCCAGCTACTTGGAAGGTTGAGGCGGAGGGATCGCCTGAGCCCAGCAGGTACAGGCTGCGGTGGCCGACAGCATGCCACTGGCCTCCAGCCTGGGTGACAGAGTGAGACCCCAACTCAAAAGAAAAATAAAATAAAATAAAAGTCTGGGGAGCACATTTCAGATGCTCTGCCAAAGAAGAATTGAACGCTGGAGGCAAAAAAAAAATTGGACTACCACTTAGGGAGGTGACAGGAGGTGACATCGTTAGAAACTGAGCACCCATCAGATCACCTACATTTTACTTAGGCTTCAGAATCTCGGCCAGGTGCGCTTCCTTAAAAGGCTCATTGGTGGTTACACGACTACCTGTCATCATCAAATTCCCAATTCTTTGAAACTTGGGTTCCACGGCTGCCCCGCCCCCTCCTCCTCGAGGGCCACTCGCCCCGTCCCCTCCCCGGGAGGCGGGGCCGCTGACCCCGCCCCCTCGCGGCGCACTGCACGCTGGGAGTCGTAGTCCCAGCTGGCGGCGTCCGGAAGGGCGAGAGGGCTTGGAGGCCTACTCGCCCCTGCGGCTTCTGGAGGTCACGTCCCTGAGTGATCCCTTTCCCTCTGTCGGGTGGAGCCTTCAGCGAGCACGGCTGGAGGTGACTTTGCCGTTGTCTCTCTTGCGAGTCTGAATAAAGTTTCCCTCTCCCTCCCGTGTACGGAGCGCAAGATGGCGGCCGCCCGGGCGCTCTGGGCTGCGCTGCGCTCCCTGGCGTCCGGCCGGCTGAGAGGCAGCGGGGTGGGCTGCGGGGCCCGAGCCGCCGCTCGCGCTCCTCTAGCCACCGCCCCCGGGAAGCCCCTTTGGAAAGGTCAGTGACTGTGCCCTGGGCGGGCCGAGCCGACCGTGCGTGTGGCCGGAGGAGTCCCCGGGGTCACCCGCTCGGATTCCCCCGGGCGCTTCCGGCTCTCTCGGGTCCCGGAGCGGAGTGCCGGTTCCTCTCGCCCCCGTGTGCGGGCTGTCCCCGAAGGAGCCCTGAGCGCGGAGGGAGCTGGCCCCGCGCGACTTGCATTTCGAGGGCCGGAGGTCGGCCCGAGCCTGTTCCCTCTCGGGCGCTACCGAGCTGAGGCCTGAGCGGCTGCGGCGCGGGAGTCCTAGCAGAAGGACGCAGGTGTGCGCTGGGGCCGGGGACCCTTGCCTCGGGCTCCGGGCTGGTGGCAGCCGGGGCTCGGGGCTCAGGTCAGGCCTCGGGCCCCTGCAGGCCCCGCTGGCTCTCGGGATCCTGGGAAGGAGGGTCTCCAAGCCTTCCCGGACGGAGGGGTCCATTCCTGGTGCTCCATTTAAAGTGACTTGAGGCTTCAGTGGGGGGCATTTTTTCACCGGGCTCCCTCCCTCCCTTCCTCCCCCCTTGCTGGTTATGCAAAGTCAAGGACGTCGTGTCATGGTACTTAGCACAATTACTGGTACCTCATAGGTAGATATGATTTTTTTTTTTTTTTTTTTTAATGAGTTGGAGTCTCATTCTGTTGCCCAGACTGGAGTGCAGTGTCATGCTCATGGCCACCGCAGCCTCGACCTGCTGGGCTCAGGTGATCCTTCCGCCTCAACCTTCCAAGTAGTTGAAACTATAGGTATGCGCCACCACGCCCGGCTAATTTTTTAAAAATTTCTTGTAGAGATGAGGTCTCGCCAAGTTGCCTGGGCTGGTCTCGAACCTCTGAGCTCAGGCAGTCCTCTTACCTCGGCTGCCCAAAGTGCTGGGATTATAGGTGTGAGCCACCGCGCCCGGCGATATGATTTTTGAATGAATGAATTTATTCTCATTGTCGTCCCCATCCACACATTTACGTTTTCCTTTTTCTCATCTCCAAGCAAACCGTTATATACCTTAATTCTCTGATACACCTTAATAAAGTATAAGTCTCAATAACTTGATTCTCGTTGACTAGTTATCGCTTTTTAAAATTTAAGAATTTTTTTATCTCCTGTTTCTCTGACTGGAGTGAAGTGGCACGATCGTAGCTCGCTGCCACCTCGAATTCAAGTGATTCTCTAGCCTTGGCCTCCGAAGTAGCTGGGACTACAGGCATGTGCCGCTACACTAGGCCAATTAAATTTTTTTTATTTTTTGTAGAGATGAAGGTCTTGTTGCCCAGGCAGATCCTTGCCTCTAGTGATCTTCCCCCCTTGGCCTCGCAAAGTGCTGGGATTGCCACTGTGCCATGCTGGTCGACTAATTTCACTATAAATATAATTGAAATTTCAATGTAGTTGAAATTAATACTAGAACTATGATTACGCCCCCTTAGGTTTTTCTGCAAAGATCAGCCAGCATAATGCACTTAATGTGTAATGGAATATTTTTGTAGTATAAGCTGGATTACAGTGTACAATTTTATTTTTTATTTTTATTTATTTATTTTGTTTGGAGTCTCATTCTGTCACCCAGGCTAGAGGGCAGTGGCACGCTCCCAGCCACTGTAGCCTAGACCTGCTGGACCCAGGCAATCCTTCCGCCTCAGCCTTCCAAGTAACTAGAACCACAGTCATGCGCCACCATGCCCAGCTATTTTTATTTTTTATTTTTTGATTTATTGTAGGGTTGAGATCTCGCCAAGTTGCCCGGACTGGTCTCAAACCTTTAGGCTCAGTCAGTCCTCTCACCTCAGCCTCCCAAAGTGCTGGAATTATAGGTGTGAGCCAACACGCCCGGCCTATTTTTTATTTTTTGAATAGTTAATAAAAGCTAACGGTACAAACTTCAAAAGGGATAAGAAGAAATATGGCCAAATGTAAGATTCTTTTCTATCTCTACCACTTAGCTGCTTAGTTTTCTTCCTCAGAGGCAACCTATAATACTGGTTTCTTCTGAAGACGTTATGTGTGTGTACAGGCATATACTGGGGTGCCAAAATAATGTGTATATATTTTAAGTGATGTTAAGAGGTGTTTGCCAAAATCAAGTGTCTGGATGCTGATGGTAACCACTTTGAGCACCTCTTGTAATTGCAGAAGTCAAATATGACTTGTATTCATCTTTTGTTATTGGTATGTATTGAGTATTACAATTTTAATAGTTTTTTCTTTTTTAAAATGTGTGTACATATTTTTGGCACCCTCTGTATGTATGTGAAGGTCTGTTTTTATTATCTAAAAATTATTAAAATGTATTATTAAATTTTTTACATAATCAAATTATTTTTAAAAATAGAAGTAGTGAAAAAAAAAGAAGTAGTGGCCAGGCACAGTGGCTCACACCTATAATCCCAGCACTTTGGGAGGTTGAGGTGAGAAGATTGCCTGAGCCCAGGGGTTCGAGACCACCCTGGGCAACTTGGTGAGACCTCGTCTCTACAATAAATCAAAAAATTATCCAGGCATGGTGGTGTGTGCCTGTAATTCCAGCTATTTGGAAGGCTGAGGCAAAAGGATCACCTGAGCCCAGCAGGTTGAGGCTGTGTTGGCTGTGAGTGTGCCACTGCACTCCAGCTTGGGCGACAGAGTGAGACTCCAACTCAAAAAAAAAAAAGTAGTAGCATACTATATGCTATATACACACTGTTCTGTGTATGGTGCAGTTCTGTTAACTGTTCATTTTTATTTTTTTTTGAGTAGGAGTCTCACTCTTGTCCATTTTGGAGTTAGTAGCACATTCATGGCCACCAAAGCCTCTACCTGCTGGGCTCAGGCTTCCAAATAGCTGGAACCACAGATGTGCACCATCACACCTGGCTAAATTTTTTTTTTTTTCTGAGTTGGAGTCTCACTGTCGCCCAGACTGGAGTGCAGTGGCTGCTCCCGGTCACCGCAGCCTCGACCTGCTGGGCTCTGGCAATCCTTCCGCCACAGCCTTCCAAGTAGCTGGAACTACAGGCGCGTGCTACCACACCCGGCTATTTTTTTTTTTTTGATTTATTGTAGAGATGAGGCCTCGCCAAGTTGCCCAGGCGGGTCTCGAACCCGCAGGCTCAGGCAATCCACTCACCTCAGCCTCCCAAAGGCGTGGGATTACAGGCTGAGCCACCGAGCCCGGCATGGCTAAATTTTTGATTTATTGTAGAGACAAGGTCTTGCCAAGTTGCCCAGGCTGGTCTTGAACCCCTGGGCTCAGGCAGTTCTCTCCTCTTCACCTCCCAAAGTGCTGGTATTACAGGCGTGTGCCACCACACCCAACCATTTCTTTTTTAAATTTATTATATCTTGGAGATCATTCCATATCAATATTATATCGATTCCATATCAGTAGAACTACCTCATGTTTAACATTTTAAAATTAGCATTTCATTCTATGCATGTATCATAATTTATGAAACAATTTAAGATTAAAAGAGCATCATTATAATAACATGTACGTTTTACTGAATGCTTACTTTGTGTCATACATTCTGTTAAATGCTTTCTGCATACATTATCTTATTTAATCCTCATTATCCTCATTTTGTGATCATGGGTCCAAGGTTGAAGAAGTTAGATGTCAGGTTTAAAAGCATTCAACTTTAAGCAGCCATTGGCCATTGTTTTGTTAAGTACCAACCAGGCCATGTGTTCTTTGAGCTATGGCTGCCATCTTTTCTTAGCTTTGGCCTCCTCCCCTACCTCAGGGAGGTGAATCTCCTCTCTCTCCCTCTATCTCTAATTTACTTTCTAAATAAACTACATTTTTCAATCTGAAAAAAAAAAAAAAGAAGATGGCTAGTCAGTGGTAGAACTTGTGGATTCAAGTACAGGCTATATATACTTGGACTTACATCTGACCCTAAAAGCTTTGCTATTAATCTATACTCAGGCTTCCTCCTATACACAAACCTTAGTCAGTTCTAGGTGTGAAGATTTGATGAAAATGCAGTTACGGGCTGGGCATGGTGGCTCACGCCTGTAATTCCAACACTTTGGGAGGCCCAGACAAGAGAGTTGCTTGAGCCCAGGACTTCAAGACCAACCTGGGCAATTTAAGGAGAACTTGTCTCTAAAAATAAAATTAAAAATTAAAAAAAAAAGAAAAAGAAAATGCATTTAGGGTAGAGGCCAATTTAATTGTAACTAAAGATGCTCCCTCTCCCTTTTTAAATAAAAGGAAAATTTAAGTTGAAATTTTGTTCAGTGTTTAGAGTCTGATTTATAGATTTGCTTTCTATCCCTTTCTTGGTGCTTTGGGTTATTTTAACTTCAGTTTTTCATCTTTTGAAGTCTACCGTTTGGACCAGTGTAATGTGAGCGAAGTATTGGCTTAAAGAGAAGAAGACATGAAAGGAATGAGGGGAAGGAAGAACATATTCTTATGCCTCATCTTAACTTTAATGCCTAAACTCTAGGAGACTTTGGAAATTGGAACTGTGCAAACTTTAGGGATTCTAGAATCTTGTTCATCCAAATCACCTACCTGATTACCTGGCTTTAAACGTCTCAGAAAGAACAACACTATGAATTCAATTTGGAGATACGTATATTTCCATACACATATGGTAGTGAAATTTGGGGATGGGTGCAGTGGCTCATGCCTGCTATCCCAGCATTTTGGGAGACTGAAACAGGAGGATCGCTTGAGCCCAGGAGTTCAAGACCAGCCTGGGCAACATAGTAAGACCCTGTCTCTTTAAAAAAAAAAAAAAAAGAGTCAGACGCGGTGGCTCATGGCTGTAATCCCAGCACTTTGGGAGGCTGAGGTGAGAAGATTGCCTGAGCCCGTGGGTTTGAGACCAGCCTGGGCAACATGGTGAGCCCTCGTCTCTACAATAAATAAAAAAAAAATTAGCCGGGTGTGGCGGCGCATGCCTGTAGTTCCAGCTACTTGGAAGGCTGAGGTGGAAGGATCGCCTGAACCAGCAGGTCCAGGCTGCGGTGGCTGTGAGTGTGCCATTGCACTCCAGCGTGGGTGACAGAGTGAGACTCTTAACTCAAAAAAAAAAAAGGAAAGAAAGTGAAATTTGGCGTCTATGTAATTTAAGTATATATGCCTTCTTTTTATTTCATTGCCTGTGTTCTTTTAGGTTTAATTGTACGTTCATTTAATGTAATACTTATTCAATCTTCTGATAGTTAAGGTAAAGCGTTTTATTAGAAATCACAGTGGCTACGGTGTGAATGGAAAATTGCTAATTCAGTTGAGGTTTTATACTCAGTGGGATGGAGAGGGGGGAAGGAGTGAATGCAACTGGGTCCCAGTCCATGCTTTATAGTCTTGGAAGGGAGTCTTCATAGCCACATTTGATGAGCCCGTCTATTTCCAGGCAGTCTTCTAGCAGTTTCTGTCTCATAATTTAGTCTTCATAGAAACTCTGTCAAATTACTATCTATATTTTATAGATGAATATATAGGCATGGTCACCCAAATGGGATTTGAACCTAGGCATTTTTGTTCCAGAGTTACAACTAAACCCCTGTGTTACTAGCTCCTAAACACAGCAGTGGGCCTGGCATGAAGGCTTATACCTGTAATCCTAGCACTTTGGGAGTCCAAGGCTAGAGGATCACTTGAGCCCAGGATCACTTGAGTCCAGCCTGGACAATATAGTAAGATCTTGTCTCTACAAAAAAATAAAAAAAATAAGCTGGATGTGGTGGCACAGGCCTGTAGTTTCAGCTTCTTGGGAGGCTGAGGTGGGAGGATCACCTGAGCCCAGGATATTGAGGCTATGGTGAGCCAAGATTGTGCCACTACACTCCAGCGTGGGTGACAGAATGAAATCCCCGACTCAAACAAAATAAAACAGCAATGAACATGAATAGCACTACACCAAGATCTAGGCCCACCTGAAGTGTCGGAGGACTACAGCAGAGGAGGCAGCTGTGCTTGGAGAGGGAAGGATTTTGTTTTAGCAAAAGTGTGGAGGTGAGCTGCACATGGCTCTTGCTGGCTGTGGTCCCTGAGGGAGATCAGCTAGAGATAGTTGAGAATGGTCCTTCATTCTGTGTGAAGATGTCTAAGGTCAGTGGGATGCTGATGGAGATTTCCTAGGAAAAGAAGTGATTGGATCTCTTTTAGCATCATTATTTTTGTGGCCACCTGAAAAAAGTTCAGAAATTCCTGGATGGGGGAATATTGGAAGCTGGGTGGTTGTTTAGGAGAAAGTTGAAGTAGTTTAGGGGAGAGCGGGTTAGGCCTGAATTATTGCTGTGGTTCTGGGATTCCCACTAACATATATTAGAAAAGAATGACCAGGTGAGGTGGCTCATGCCTGTAATCCCAGCATCTTGGGAGGCCAAGGTGGGAGGATCATTTGAGCCCAGGAGTTCCAGACCAGCCTGGGCAACATAGTGAGACCTCATCTCTATAAAAAAAAAAAAAGAGAGAGAAAAAGTGTTCATGCCTATTTCTGAGACTGATTAAATTTATGATAATGGAGAGTTTTTTAATATTAGTTAGTTAGTTAATTAATTAATTAATTATTTTTTGAGTTGGAGTCTCAGTCGCCCAGACTGGAGTGCAGTGGCCGCTCCCAGCCACCGCAGCCTCGACCTGCTGGGCTCCAGCGATCCTTCCGCCTCAGCCTTCCAAGTAACTGGAACTACAGGCGCACGCTACCTCGCCCGGCTAATTTCTGATTTATTGTAGAGATGAGGTCTCGCCAAGTTGCCCAGGTGGGTCTCGAACCCGCGGGCTCAGGCAATCCACTCACCTCGGCCTCCCAAAACGTGGGATTATAGGCTGAGCCACCGAGCCTGGCCTCTAATATTAATTTTTTAAAGCAAAGCATAGCTGATGACTTGGGCATGGGTAGAATCCTGGATGTAGTTCTGGGGTGAAGGGAGGTGCAGGTGTGGTAGTGGGTTGGAGAACAGAACTGATAGGAGAGAGGGCAGCCAAGGGAGGGATTCTATCTACCTCTTTGGTAGAATGGGCAGATTTAAGGGGGACAAGGAAAGAGAGGAGGTACTTAAGATCAATTTAGGTTTCTTAGTCTTGGTAATTTAATCAAGGGAAATAAAACAAAGGGTAGCACAGGTGGCATTTGAGAGATTCCATTCTGGGCATGTTAAATTTGATGTTTTTTTATGAGCCTTCCAGGTAAATAAATCTAGTTTGGTTGTAGGCACCTTGGGGAACTGAGACTTAAGAAAGAAGTATGAGGTGTTAAGAGCTGTGATAAAGAAAGAATGAGCCTGGATATATATTTGTAGAGTGAAAAACGGCTGAGGGTGAGCCTGGGAGGAAAGCTGACATCTTCTGAGTTAGAAGGAGCCCTCAGAGAGAGATCATCGGAGAACCGGGAGAGAAGCCAAGGAGGGAATGTGTCTGGGTTTCTGAAATCTAAAAATTAGCATATCTGAAACCCTGTTTTATTTAAGCTAACCTTAGAAATTAAGTTTATTTCCTAGAAGCAAGGTAATATGGGGGTCACATCTTGTGATTTATTTTTATTATAGTGTTCTTCTTTATCACAGTGTTATTTTCTTTTCTTTTTTTTTGAGTCAGTTTCACTCTGTCACCCAGGCTGGAGTGCAGTGGCACGCTCATGGCTACTGCAGCCTCCACCTGCTGAGCTCAGGCGATCCTTCCACCTCAGCGTCCCAAGTAGCTGGAACCTCAGGCACATGCCATCACACCTGGCTAATTTTTTGATTAATTGTAGAGATGAGGTCTCGCCATGTTGCCCAGGCTGGTCTTGAACCCTTGGGCTCAGGCACCTCTGCCTCCCAAAGTGCTGGAATTACAACAGTGAGCCGCCATGCCCAGCTAGATGCTTCTATTAAATGATGACTCATATTTACCTTTAAGGCCACAATCTTTTCTTGAGTACATGTATGTAGGAGATTATTTTCAGTTTTTTTTTTTTTTTTTGAGTTGAGGTCTGACTGTCGCCCAGACTGGAGTGCAGTAATGCAGTTATAGTTCCCTGTAGCCTGGACCTCCTAGGCTCAAGTAAACTTTCCTCCTCAGCTTCCTGAATAGCTGGGACTACAGGTATGTGTCACCAGGCCTGGCTAATTTTTTCATTTTTGGTAAAGACAAGATCTCTCTTTATTGCCCAGACTGGTCTTGAACTTCTGAGCTCCTGCCTCAGCCTCTTGAAGTGCTGTGATTACAGGCGTGAGCCACCACACCTGGCCCTGATCAGTATTAATGTGAGTAAAACTAATCCTATCAGTCATATAAGTTGGCATAATTTGTTAGTACTACAGATTAGTAGTTGAGCAAATAGTCTTTGGATTTGCTTTTTTCCGCCTTGGTACTCAACGGTTATAGCATTTGGATTTACTTTTTATTGTCCAATTACATAAATACATTTATGTGAAACTTGCCTCATGTTTCTTGGACTTCCATGAACATCTATTAGAAAAGAATGTTCAACCAGGCTCGGTGGCTCAGCCTGTAATCCCGCGCCTTGGGAGGCTGAGGTGAGTGGATTGCCTCAGCCCGCGGGTTCGAGACGCACCTGGGCAACTTGGTGAGACCTCATCTCTACAATAAATCAAAAAATTAGCCGGGCGTGGTAGCACACGCCTATAGTTCCAGCTACTTGGAAGGCTGAGGCAGAAGGATCGCTGGAGCCCAGTAGGTCGAGGCTGCGGCCACTGCACTCCAGTCTGAGCAACAGAGTGAGACTCCAACTCAAAAAAAAAAAAGAATGTTCATTTCTGAGACTGATTAACTTTATGATAATGAAGAGGTTTTTTTTGTTTTTTTGGGGATGGGGGGTGGTCTCACTCTGTCAGCCAGGCTGGAGTGTAGTGCATGCTCACAGCCACCGCATTCTCTACCTGCTGGGCTCAGGTGATCTTCCACCTCAGCCTTCCAGGTAGCTGGAACTATAGGCGTGCGCTGAATTTTCAAAATTTATTGTAGAGACGAGATCTCGCCAAGTTGCCAAGGCTGATCTCAAACCTGTGAGGTCAGGCAATCCTCTTGTCTCCACCTCCCAAAGTGCTGGGATTACAGGCTTGAGCCACTGTGCCTGGCGTTTTTTTTAAAATAGAGATGGGGTCTTGCTGTGTCCTATGCTGGTCTGGAACTCAAGCAATCCTCCCACCTCAGCCTCCCAAAATGTTGGGATTTTAGGCATTAGCCACCATGCCTGGGTTTCTTAAATAGAATATAACTAATTTTTGATTTGTCTTTTCACAAAAATTACCAAAGAAATAAAAGATGTCAAGAGTCCAGAAATGAGTAGTTCTTCCTAGGGTCTGGTGGAATATTATGCTGTATAAATTATCTGACAAAAACATCATTTAATACTTCAATATATACAATACTTTTTTTATTCGGCCACTCATATCTTTCTTTGACACGTGACTAAGATTTGTTCTAACTTCTCTATTTTATTTTTATTTATTTATTATTTATTTATTTATTTATTTTGAGTTGAAGTCTCACTTTGTTGCCCCGACTGGAGTGCAGTGGCATGCTAATGGCCACCGCAGCCTATACCTGCTGGGCTCTGGTAATCCTTCTGCCTCAGCCTTCTAAGTAGCCGAAACTACAGGTGTGTGCTGAGGCGAGTGGATTGCCTGAACCCACGGGTTCAAGACCAGCCTGGGCAACTTGATGGGACCTCATCTCTACAATAAATCAAAAATTGGCTGGGCATGGTGTTGTGTGCCTGTAGTTCCAGCTACTGGGAAGACTGAGGCGGAAGGATCGCCCGAGCCCAGCAGGATTACCTAAGTCCTCGGGTTTGAGACCAGCCTGGGCAACTTGGAGACACCTCATCTCTACAATAAATCAAAAAATTAGTCGGGTATGGTGGCGTGTGCCTGTAGTTCCAGCTACTGGGAGGGCTGAGGTGGAAGACTCGCCTGAACCCAGCAGGTTGAGGCCATGGTGGCCGGGAGCATGCCACTGCCCTCCAGCCTGGGTGACAGAGTGAGACTCCAACTACAAAAATAAATAAATAAATAAATAGAAGCATTTTGGGGGGCAGGGCATGGTGACTCAAGCCTATAGTCTCAGAACTTTGGGAGACCGAAAAGGGATGATCGCTTGAACCCTGGAGTTTGAGACCAGCCTAGGCAACATAGTACGACCTAGCCTCTACAAAAAGTTAAAAAAAAAGAAAAAAATCAGCTGAGTGTGGTGGTGTGTACCTGTAGTCCCAGCTACTCGGGAGGCTGAGGCAGAAGAATCACCAGAGCCCAGAAGAATAGGCTGCAGTGAGCTGTGATTATGCCATTGCACCCCACCCTGGACGACAGAGTGAGAACCTGCCTCAAAAGGAAAAGAAAGATCTCATTATTAAATTGTGTGTGAACAGGGTGAATATTAAAGAGTTACTCAGTATGCTGGGCCATGCCTATAATTACTTCAGGATAGGTCTATTCAGATTTTTAGGCAGTATTTTACTGATTTGTTATCATGAAATTTAAAGTACTATTTTTTTCCTTTTGTAAAGTTATACACATTGGCACATTTAAGATTAACCAGCTTCCGAGAGAAAAGAATGATAACCAGCAAAGCATTTAGTTTTAATTTTCATAATTTTTCTATTTAAATCAAAAGCACCCTTTTAAAGCCTCTAAATCAGCCTTTTATAAATAAAGTAAATCATCTTGTGATAAAGTCCTTGATGATGGTGTATGTTGTTTTTTTAAAGAAAGAGTTTAATTAAGGTTTGATTTTCTTCTACTCTGCACTTGTTTATTCATCACCCAATCAAACATAGGTCTTCAATGTCAGTGATAAGTCTGACTTTTGGGGTCATCAATGACCAATGCAATCTTCAAAAACACAACTGAATATTTACCTTTTGGGTATGATTAGAACATAATAGAATATAAATGGACTGCCTATGACCTTAGCGTGGACTCTGTCTTACAGGAGAACATTTCTGGTCAGTGGCCACTGTTTACATTTGTTAAAATCAACACGAATGTACAAATAACTCATGAATAATTGTGAACACAGTATTTGAATGGATGTTTAATAAATATGCATTAAAAATCTAATTACAGTAATGAAGTTTACAGCTGAAATTTTAATCCAGCCCTTTAGAAATATTAAATGTGCTTTTCCTGATTGTGCATTTTTCTCACAGCAGTTGGGTAAACATTTTAAACTGGAAATCTAAATTCCTTATATAGTTTTGATTTCATTTAACTAAGCATGTGTTCTTTTTGGCAACAGTCTTCTTTCTTTTTGTGAAGAAGTGAAGCTCCTTTATTACGTAACTGTTACTTTGAAGAATTTTTATCAGTTCTGTTTTAGGACTGGTGAACATATGGGAAACCAGATGACTAATAAAACCTGGCTTGGAAAGACTAGATTGCGATTCTGGTTTCATTCTGTAGGACTGAATCAACCATTTAATTTGGTACAGGATTTCCATTTCTCATCTGTAGAATGGGATTAGTTTTTCTAACTCTACCTTCTTCACAGGGCATTTATGAGGCTCACTGATTTACTCATTCTTTCATCAGATTACTGGGTGTCACCTTGTCCTATTTCCTTTTGACAACCTTTAGAACACTAAAGACTTGTTCTGTTTCTCCCGTTCATCAGTCATTACCTAAATACTTCTTGACTGTTTATCTACTGAGGCCCTTTGCACAATCTTAGAAAAAATAAATCAGCACTTTCTAGACTTCACAGCACTGGGCCCTTTGCAATTGTTAATATAAGTGAGCCCCTCCAGAATCGACACGACTTTAGTGATTCTGTGTAGAGTTGAGTTCGTTCCATTTCTGTTCACTGGATTCATCACCTCTGGTCCTCTGGCATGTCTTTCTCTTCTTTTCTTTTTTTAGACAGGGTCTTGCTCCCTTGCTCAAGCTGAAGTGCAGTGGTGTTAATATTGCTCACTGCAGCCTCCACTTCTTGGGCTCAAGTGATCTACCTCAACCTTCCCAGTAGCTAGACTACAGGTGCACACCACCATGCCCGGCCCTTCGGGATTATTTGTTTGCTTGTTTTTGCTCAGGCTGGAATGCAGTGGCGCTCACTGCCACCGCAGTCTCAACCTGCTTGGCTCAGGTGATTTTTCCGTCTCAGTCTTCTAAGTGCCTGGAACCACAGATGCACACCACTAATGCCTGGCTAATTTTTTTATTTATTGTAGAGACAAGGTCTCACCAAGTTGCCCAGGCTCGTCTCAAGCTTGTGGGCTCAGGCAATCCTCTCACCTCGGCCTCCCAAAGTGCTGGGATTACAGGCATGAGCCACCATGCCTGGCTAATGATAACAGTTCATAGAATCACAGAATATTAGTGCTGAAGAGGACATCTGCGTTGTGTAGTCAGACAAGGTTAGACAGGCATATAGTTTCTCTCTTAAAATTTTTAAGGCAATTTATTAATTTTTGGATAGCTCTAACTGTGAGAAAACTCTGAGTAGACTGAAATTCGAGCTTTTCTGTAGCTACTCGCCATTTATCTTGACTCTTCCCCAGGTGCAGCATGTGTAACTCAGTCGTGATTCTGCGTGTGACAGGTCTTTTAACATATCAAGACTGATTATGTCTCATTCGTTATTCACTGATTTACTCATTCTTTCATCAGATTACTGGGTGTCACCTTGTCCTACTTCCTTTTGACAACCTTTAGAACACTAAAGACTTGTTCTGTTTCTCCTGTTCATTCAGTCATTCCCTAAATACTTCTTGATGCCAGCTATATGCCAGACGTAGGCTGCTGGGATGTTGCTACTAAGTTCCTTCTCAATGCCAGCAGGCTCTTGTCCCATCAGTTCAGTCTTACAGCAGCACTACTAGATGCTTTAACTCCTAATCTTGAGACTCCTGGCTATTTTCTGAATGATGTTCTGAAAATGCAGCCCCTCATCTCAATACATTCCTTTAGATATGGCTGGCCCAGATCAGTGTTGTAGGTTACCTTTCCTGTGTCCTATTGCTTTAACTTTTGATGGCCAGGTCACATTCTTGTCTCACCTAAGACTTCTAGGACTATGAAGACAGATCTCTCCAGTTTGTAGTTGATTATGTTTTCTATTTAAAAAACAAATTATATTTAGTTATACAAATACTACGTGTATATAGTAAAAAATACAGAAAGACAACTACTGTTAACTTTATTTTAATTTCTAAGTGTATTTTTTGGGGGGGGTGAACTGGGGCCATGGGGCTATATTTATAATTGAAATATAATATTCCCCAGGAACAGTGGCTCAAGCCTATAATCCCAGCACTTTGGAAGGTGGTGGTGAGACCTGAGCTCAGGTGTTTGAGACCAGCTTGAGCGATACGGCGAGATCTCATCTCTATAATAAATTTTTAAAAAGTAGCTGGGTGTGTTGGCACACGCCTGTGGTTCTAGTTACTTGGAAGTCTGAGGCAGAAGGATCACCTGAGCCCAACAGGTTGAGGCTGGGTGGTCATGAGTATGCCACTGCACACTAGCCTGGATGACAGAGTGAGACTCCAACTAAAAAAATTTAGAAAAGCGTACAAATGATAAACAATAAGTGTAAAGCCTACTGAATTTTCATCAAGAGAATCGATCTGTGTAAATATAACTTGAGTCAAAAAACAGAACATTTATAGTGTCCAGAGGTTCCCTGCGTACACGCTTCAAGTCCCTAGCCCTTTATCCACAGTGGTAATCAACATCCTGACTTATAGTACTATAGATTTATTTTGCCTGCTTTTGAATTTTGTACACATTGGATCACCATTTTGGTTTATTTTTATTTATTTGTTTGTTTGTTTGGGGGGGGTCTTACTCTGTTGTCCAGGATGGTCTCAAACTTTGAGCTTCAAGCTATCCTCCTGCCTTGGCCTTCTAAAGGGCTGGGATTATAGGCATGAGCCACCTCACCTGGCCGAATCTGGCTTATTCCATTCAATATTATGTTTGTGATATTCATTAAAAAAATTTTCTTAGTGTGTAGTGATAGTTCATTTTCTGAATATAATGTGACCTTTTTTCTTTTTGTATTATAGAGACAGCATATATAACATAACTTTCTATATCACAATTTTTTTTTTTTTTAGCTAGAGTCTTACTCTGTTGCCCAGGCTGGAGTACAGTGGCACACTCACGGCCACCGCAGCCTCAATCTGCTGGGCTTAGGCGATCCTTCTGCCTCAGCCTTCCAAGTAGCTGGAATTACAAGCATGAGCCACCATGTCCGACTAATTTTTTGATTTATTGTAGAGATGAGGGCTTGCCAAGTAGCCTGGGCTGTCTCAAACCTGTGGGCTCAGGCAATCCTCTCACCTCCTAAAGTGCTGGGATTATAGGTATTAGCCACTGCGCCCAGCCTATACCACAATTTTTTTAATCCATTCTGCAATTTTAGATATTGGGGTTGTTTCCAATTTTTGTCTACTCCTATTCCTAGTACTGCTAGGAATATGTTTGTACATAAATTTGGTACACATATGTGTGCTTTCTGTTAGGCAGATACCTAGGAATAGACTTGCTGGATCATGCAGTGTGCATATGTTCAGCTGTAGTAGGCTAGGCCAGTTTTCTTTCTTTTTTTTTCCTGAGTTGGAGTCTCACTCTGTCACCCAGGCTGGAGTGCAGTGGCACACTTACAGCCACCACAGCCTTGAGCTGCTGGGCTCAGGTGATCCTTCCGCCTCAGCCTTTCAACAAGGCCAGTTTTCTAAAAGGATTCTATCAACTTATAGCTCCATTAGCAGTGTGTGAGATTTCAGCTACCATGAACCCCCACCAAAAGCTGGTATTCTTTTTAAGTTTAGTCACTGTAGTAAATGTGTACTGATATCTCATTGTAGTTTTATTTTGCTTTTCCCTGATAACTTTTGAGGTTGAACAATTTTTCATATATTTATTGGGCATTTGGATAGGCTCTTTTGTGACAAAAATGTTAATTGTCTATCAATAAATTGGAGTTCTTTATATACTCTTGATGTGAGTTCTTTGTCAGATATATAGATTACAAGTATTTTATCCCAGTCTGTGGCTTGCATTTTCTTTTTTTTTTTTGAGTTGGAGTCTCACTCTGTCACTCAGACTGGAGTGCAGTGGCCGCTCCCGGCCACCGCAGCCTCGACCTGCTGGGCACCGGCGATCCTTCCACCTCAGCCTTCCAAGTAGCTGGAACTATAGGTGCGCGCTACCACACCTGGCTAATTTTTTGGTTTATTGTAGAGATGAGGTCTCACCAAGTTGCCCAGGCGGGTCTCGAACCCACGGGTTCAGGCAATCCACTCACCTGGGCCTCCCGAAGCATGGGATTACAGGCTAAGCCACCGAGCCTGGCCTGCATTTTCATTTCATTTATTTTTATTTTCGAGTTGGAGTCTCACTCTGTCACCCAGGCTTGAGTGCAGGCAGTGGTACGCTCACGGCCACCGCAGCCTCAATCTGCTGGTCTCTAGGTGATGCTTCTGCCTCAGCCTTCCATTTAGCTGGAACCATAGGTGTGTGCTACCACGCCTGGCTAATTTTTAAAAAAATTTATTGTAGAGATGAGATCTCGCAAATTGCCCAGACTGGTCTTGACCCCTTAGGCTTAGGCAATCCTCTCATCTCTGTCTCCCAAAGTGCTGGGATTATAGGCATGAGCCACCGTACCCAGCTATTTTTATATATTATAACTGGTACAAGGCTGACTTTTTTTTTTTTTTGAGTCATGGTCTCACTCTGTCGCCCAGACTGGAGTGCAGTGGCATGATCACAGCCACTGCAGCCTCAACCTGCTAGACTCAGGCGATCCTTCTGCCTCAGCCTCCCAAGGAGCTGGGACTATGAGCACACATCTGGCTAAAGAAGTTCTAAATTTTAATGTAATCCAATTTAGAGAAAGAGAGAGAGAGAGAGAGAGAGAGAGAGAGAGAGAGAGAGAGAGAGAGAGAGAGAGAGAGAGAGAGTGTGTGTGTGTGTGTGTGTTCTATTTAAGAAATCTTTGCTTACTTCAAGGTCATGAAGGTTTTCTTATATGATCTTTTAGGAGCTTTATTGTTTTACCTTTCATGTTTAGATCTATGGTCCCTCTGGAATTAATTTTTGTGTCTACTTTATACACTTTCCTAATTCTGTAGCTTTATAAAAAGTCTTAATATCTGACTGTAAAAGTCCTCTACCTGTTCTTTTTCAAGATTGACTAGACCAGAGGTCTCATATCATAGCTATTAGTCACTTGTGGGCATTGCGTACTTGAAATGTATAATATGACAGGGGAACTACATTGTTAAAAAATTTTTTTTGAGTCAGAGTCACTCTGTTGCCCAGGCTGGAGTGTCGTGGCATGCTCACGGCCACCGCACCCTTGGCCCGCTGGTCTCAGGTGATCCATCTGCCTCAGCCTTCCAAGTAGCTGGAACTACAGATGTGTTCTACCATGGCTGGCTAATTTTTTGATTTATTGTAGAGATGAGGTCTCACCAAGTTGCCCAGGCTGGTCTCGAACCCCTGGACTCAGGCAGTCCTCTCACCTCTGCCTCCCAAAGTGCTGGGATTACACGTGTGTGCTACCATGCCCAGCAACTATTACTATTTTTAAAGAGAAAAGGTTTCACTATATTTCCCAGACTGGCCTCAAAGTCCTGTCCTCAAGTGATCTGATCCTCCCATCTTGACCTCGCAGTGTTGAGATTGCAGGCATGAACCACTGTGCCCAGCTCTTTTCTTCCTTCCTTCTTTCCTTCCTTCCTTCCTTCCTTCCTTGCTTCCTTGTTTCTTCTCTCTCTCTCTTTCTCTTTCTTTCATCAGATTTTCCATTTCTCTTCTAGGCTGTAGTGCAGTGGCACAATCACAGCTCACCGCAGCCTAGACTTCCTGGGCTCAGGTGATCCTTCTGCTTCAGCCTGCTGTGTAGCTGGGAATGTCACCAAGCCTGGCTAATGTTTTGAGAGATTGAGGATATTGCTATGTTTCCCAAGGCTGGTCTTGAACCCCTAGGCTCATGCAGTCCTCATGCCTTGAACTCCCATTATGTTGGGATTACAGGCATGAGCTACCACACCCAGCTGTATTTTCACTTTATTTTTATTAAAAAAAAAAAATATTGTAGAAACAGGGACTCACTATGTTGCCTGGACTGGTGTTGAACTTCTGGGCTCTGAGCAGTCCTCTCGCCTCTGTCTCCCAAAGTGCTATTAAAGGCATGAGCCACTGTGCCTGGCCACTTTCTTGTTAATATTTTTTGATGTACAGAAGTTTCCATTTTGATGAAGTCTGCTTTATTATTTGTTTATTTGGTTGCTTTGCTTTTGCTGTCATGTCTTAGAAATCATTGTCTAATTCAAGGTCAAGAAGATTTAAAACTATGTTTCTTTCTAAACATTTTCTAGTAGTTTTAGGTCTCACCTTTGATTCTTCATCTTTTTCTACTGGGATGTAATTGAGATTCATTAAGTGTGATTTTCATAAGTGATTGGGCTTAGAAAGTCTGGTTCTGTCACCAGGGCTGGAGTGTACTAGCATGATCATAATTTACAGCAACCTCAAATTCCTGGGCTTGAATGATCCTCCCTCCTTAGTGTCCTGAGTAGCTGGGACCACGGGTGTGTCCTACCGTGTCCTACCATGCCCAGATGGTTAAAAACATTTCTTTTGTAGAGATAGGGTCTCATTATACTGCTCAGCAGGTCTCAAACTCCTGGCCTCAAGGAATCCTCCTACCTCAGCCTCCAAAAGCACTGCGATTACAGGTGTGAGATGCTGCACGGGGCCTTGCATTGTGATTGTAGGTCAACACTGATTTGTCTCCTGACTTGGTGTCATCTTCAGATTTGAGGACAAGGTGGTTTATGTCTTCATTTAGTGCCACATATATTAATATACTGTACTTGAAACTCAAGTGTATGTAAACCAAGTTATTGTCAAAATTCTTAGAAGTCTGCTATGTGAAATATAAGGGCTTTTAGATTCACATGAAAAGAAATTTCTTAACTCCCAACACTTTGGCTTTGAGCTTTTTATAGAAAGAGCTGCTGCTGCTTTAGAAGCGAAGGCTGTGGAAGAAGGCCTCTTATCAGAAGAGGCAGTTGACTTCAGAGTGCAGGCAGCCCAGGCTCTGTCCTCTCCCTGGGCTGAGAAAGGTGGAGACCCGGAGGAGGTTGTTGGCTACTCTGGGAGGCTTGAGGCCTTCAGGCTGAGGGCCAGAGGGAAGTTTGTGCTTTGACTTTCTGTGGCCTGTCTATGGCAAGCAGGATCCCAGCCTCTACTTGTCGACAGTATCATGGTTGAGTGAAGGTGAGATTCTGGTGATTTGGGGTCACTTAGCTTCAGACCTGGCTTGGCCATTCACTACCTATTTATTTATTTTTGAGTTGGAGTCTCACTCTGTCAGCCAGGCTGGAGTGCAGTGGCACGCTCACAGCCTCGACCTTCTGGGCTCAGGCGATCCTTCTGCCTTAGCCTTCCAAGTAGCTGGAACTACAGGCACGCACCACCATACCTGGCTAATTTTTTGATTTATTATAGAGATGAGGTCTCACTAGCTTGCTCAGGCTGGTCTTGAACTCCTGGGCTCAGGCAATCCTCTCGCCTTGGCCTCCCAAAGTTGTTGGGATTATAGGCATGAGCCACCATGCCCAGGCTTTTTTTTTTTTTGAGTCAAGATTTCACTCTGTCACCCAGGCTGGAGTGCAGTGGCATGATCCTGGCTCACTGCAGCCTCAATCTCCTGGGCTCAAGCGATCCTCCACCTTAGCCTCTGGTATAGCTGGGACGACAGGTGCTCACTACCACACCTGGCTGTTTTTTTTGTTTTTTGGTTTTTTTTTTTTCGGTAGAGATGAGCTCTCACTATGTTGCCCAGGCTAGAAGAGATGCAAGTATTTTGAACTGGGAAGAGATAGGAAGAAAAAAGGGTCAAGTGATCAGTTCTAAGCATCATCTTTTGTTTTCTTATTAAAAGCAATAAGATCTTGAAGTTATTATTATTATTTTTAATTTGGGAAGTCCTGGTGTAGTGGTTCGTATCTGTAATCGCAGCATTTTGGGAGGTTGAGGCAGGAGGATCACTTGAGGCCAGGAGTTTGAGACCAGCCTGGGCGACAAAGCGAGACCACATCTTTACAAAAAATAGAAACATGAGTTAGGCATAGTGGTGCATGCCTGCAGTTCTAAGAGTTCAAGGCTGTGGTGAGCCATGATCATGCCACTGTACTCCAGGGCTGTGGCAGAGTGAATCCTTGTCTAAAAAAGACAATAATTAAGTTATAAAAAATGGGGGGATATCCAAGTAATTACAATTACACTCAAAATCTAAGGAAACTAATTTCCTCTCTGGGGAAGGTAAAGCTAAAAAGAAGTAATTGCTAAAGTGCCTAGGAAATTAAATAGAGTATTCAGACTAGGACTCCAGGTTACTGACTAAATCTTACAGCAAGTGGTCTATGGAGTGTAGTAGGGTGTTCCTGAAACTTAACTTAGAAGAAAGAAGTGAAATAAGATATAACATTGAAGTATTAGAATAGCACAGACTTTTTGGGCATCTAAAATTTTCCATTTATGTTTGTAGATTAGTGTGTGAATCTTCTAAATGGCATTTTCCCACTGTCCATTTGGAGTACAATAAGACAAATTAATACAAATCAAAATAATATGGCAGCAGCATCACATAATTTGTGTCACTGGTGTAGTAACAGATTTAATTTAGTGCAGCTTTTGAGAAGTCTTTTGTATTTCAATTTATACAGCTGCTATCCAGGGCTAAGCTGGCCAGGCTCTCAGCCTTGAGCATCCCGCCTGATTCTGTCTCAGCCAACTAGCTGAACTGATGTTTCTTCTTCAGTGCACCTTGGTTTTCTTTTCTAAAAAATGGTAATGAAGTATACACTATTAAATAAAAATGTCAGGCTAGTCAAATAAAATTAGAAGTGAGGGACTTTAAACCTCCCCAAAGAAAGATGCCAAGGAAAGCAGCATGTTTTGCCCATAATCCTGATATTTCCCATGAATAACATTAAAAAACATTTTTTTTGTTTTTGAGTCAAGGTCTTACCCTGTTGCCCAGGCTGGAGTGCAGCGGTGTGATCACAGCCTCTATCTTCTGGGCTCAAGTGATCCTCCTGTCTCAGTCTTCCAAGTAGCTGGGCCTGCAGCCCTGGCTAGTGTTTTGATATTTTTGTAGAAATGAGGTCTCGCTGTGTTGCCCAGGCTGGTCTTGAATTCCTGGACTCAAGCAATTCTCCTGCCTTGGCTTCCCAAAGAGCTGGGATTGTGGGTGTGAGCCACTGCACTTGGCACTGTTTTGGACCATTTTGAAAGTGTAAAACTCTGTTCTCTGTCTTCCCAACTTGCCGAATCCTAAGAATCACGTCCCCCACGTGACCACACCTGGGGCATCTCACTCATTCGGTCTGGGATGGAACCTGCACATCTTTATTTTGAAGTGAGTGTCAAGTACAGCCTGGGTTGAGAACCAGCGCCTGGGACCCAACAAAGGGAAGAGGGTGGGAGCTCAGGAGTCTGGTTTAGCTGGGACAGACATGGGCAACATTTACCTCCTTGAGGGGAGTGATGGGAACTAATCCTGTATGCATGGAGTTCAAAGTCATTAGGAGTAACAATAGGATGTGGAGGCCAGTTCAGGAACATTGGCTGAGCAGCTGTCTTCAGTGAGGATCACCTCTTGTAAATGTCTGCATCGGCAGTTGCCAGGCAGCGACGGACCACAGGGATCAAGACATCCTCCCAGCATAAGCGCGGGAGAAATGAGCCAGTGCTCTTCAGAGAGTCGCCACGTGTAGTAGAGTTTGGAAGTCTGTTAGGAAAGTGAGAGACCTTGAAGGATGGGTGGAAGTTTATGGAGCAGAAATTGAGCTGCAGAGGGTTGGAGGAGGGTGTCCAGGCTGGGGACTCTGTATGAACAAAGACATGACTATGAAATGAAAGAATAGAACACTCTTGAGACAGGAAAGGAGTCCAGTTGGGCTAGAAGGCAGCCCACATCAATTCAACCTACCTTTGAGTTTTTAATCCTACCCAGCTCCCTAGTTATTGCCCATTCTAATTTGGGCCTGTATTTTTTCCCACTTAGAATAATTTCATAATCAGTGTCTGTACCCAAATTCACTATACTTGCCATTGTCAGAGCTCCCCCCGCCCCTTTTTGAGTTAGAGTCTTACTCTGTTGCCCAGACTGTAGTGCAGTGGCGTGCTTACGGTCACTGCCGCCTTGACCTGCTGTGCTCAGGGGATCCTTCTACCTCAGCCTTCCAAGTAGCTGGAATCACAGGCACTTGCTACCATGCCCAGCTAATTTTCTGATTTATTGTAGAGACAAGGTCTCCATAAGTTGCCCAGGCTGGCCTCGAACCCTTGGACTCAGACAATCCTTTCACCTCTTCCTCCCAAAGTGCTGGGATTATAGGCATGAGCCACTGTACCCAGCATGCTGGGTAATCTTAATCTATTAGTGCTCCATTTTTTTGTCCCTTCATCCCAATTTTTAAAAAAAGTAAAACAAAACAAAAAACTTTGCTAGTCCCCATTCTGCCATCACACGTGTTAGGTACTCAATCATTCTTTTTCCTTTCTTTTTTTTTTTTTTATAGTACTTGGAAGGCCAAGATCACTCAGTCATTTCTTGAATCAGTGGATGCGTTTTGGAGAGTAGAGGGAAAGGAGTTTGGAAAATGTAGTCTGGGCTGTTTACAGATTCCTTGAACCCCCGAATGAGGATACTATCTCTGTCAGGGGTCCCTAAGACTACCCCCAGGTTTGATGATTCTCTGGGAGCGTTCACAGGGCTCAGCATCTAGTGTTACTCACAATTATGATTTATTACAACAAAAGGATACAAAGGGAAAAGGTGGGATCCTTGGGGTGAAGTCTGTAGGAAATCAGGCACAAACTTCCAAGCGTCCTCTCCTGGTGGAGTCACATAGAACATGTTTATTTCCTCCATCATGTACTTGTGACAACAGGTGTGAAAATTTGTCTACCAGGGAAGCCCCATTAAAGATTCAGTGTCATGTGTCATGTACGTGACTAGTTGAAGCCAGATATCACGTGGGTGGTGAAAGAATTCGCCAAGATAGTTATGAATTTAGAAAGGCAGATTTATTAAAGAGAAAATAAGTTGTAAGAGAACAATGGGCAATACAGTGGCAAAGGCAAGGTCTAGCCAGGTACAGTGGTTCACACCTGTAATCCCAGCACTTTGGGAGGTGGAGGCAAGAGGATTGCTTGAACCCACAGGTTCAAGGCCAGCCTGGGTGACATGACAAGACCTCATCTCTACAATAAATCAAATATTAGCTGGGCATGGTGGTGCACACCTGTAGTTCCAGCTACTTGGAAGACTGAAGCAGAAGGATCACTTGAAGTCAGCAGGTCGAGGCTGCGGTGGCCATGAGTGTGCCACTACACTCCAGCCTGGGCGACAGAGTGAGACTTCGACTCAAAAAAAAAAAAAAAGAGGCAGAGGCCAGAGGAAATTTTTACAGGGCTGTGCTCGGGGAGTTTTCATGCAGTGCTAAGGGGTCTGCAAGATGGCTGATTGATGGTAGTGACCTGTTCCTTAAGATAAGGCTAATTAGACTGGGCACCATGTCTCATGCCTGTAATCCCAGTACTTTGGGAGGCAGAGGCAAGAGTACTGCCTGAGCCCAGGAGTTTGAGATCAGCGTGGGCTACATGGCAGGTCCTCATCTCTGAAATAAATAAAACAATTAAGTGGGTGTAGTGCCATGCACCTGTAGTTTCAGCTACTTGGAAGGCTGAGGTGGAAGGATCACCTGAGCCCAGCAGGTCAAGGCTGTGGTAGCTGTCAGCATGCCACTGCACTCCACCCTGGGCAACAGAGTAAGACTCTAACTTAAAAAACAAAAAAGCAAAAACAGCAATGAGTAACTGTTTTTCTGCTCCAGCAGTTAGCTAAAGGTTAGTTTACAACAGTGATTTACAGTTGTCAGCTAGAGTTTACCACTCTTGTGATCAGTAAGTTCCTTATAAGATCAGTAAGTTCCTTATAACATCTGTAAATCCCATCCTGAGGTCCCTTTTCTCAGTGTAATTTACCTAATTGTTGCTGGCCCTTTTGGGCCTCTATGTCCCCACAGGGTGTTTATTGGGGGATAGTCATATAGATACCCTCTGCCTAGTGTTAGCAAAATTCCAGACCTATAGAAGGAAACTAGGTGTTCAGCATGAACCACACTGTTTGTATACCATACAAACAGTTTAGGCTCAATGATTCTTATTTCTGTAAATGATGGGAGCCTTGAAATTCAAGTTTCCAGACCCTAGACAGGGCCATCCTTGCAAGCAGTCTTTTCTATGGACAGCAATAGCCTCTGGTCTGCAGTGTTAAGCCTTACCCACACATTATTCATACTACATGTGATCCTTAAGGCGGCAGGGCTGGAAAATGGAGGTGGTGTGGGTGTCAGAATGAGGGGGATATGAAGAGGGTGGGACTTTGTGTCCCCCTCTTCCCACTTTTCTCTTTAATAAATTGAGGACTTCATGGGAGATTTTGTATGTAAAAAATGGTGCTTTATTAAAATAAACCTCTTTATTTTAATTCATTTGAAAATCATTCCTTTAAACAATGAGATGAATTTTAAGCCACAAAGTGCTAGAATTACAGGTGTGAGCCACCATGCCTGGCCTTACCCTTTTCTTTTAATGGTGTATTCAAGAACCTCACCCACTTCTGCTTACTTTTCATTGGTTAGAACTTGTCACGTGGCCATACCCCACTGCGAGAGAGGCCAGGAAGTGTAAGGTATGACCAAGCAAACCGTGCACCAGCTAAAACTTCTATTCAGAAAGTTGGGAACAGATAACAGAGGGCAGCCCTGCCCTATCCCCAGTATTCACACCATATCTAAAGATTTTCCCCCTCTTTGGGGAAAAGCATGGAACATTGTGACTGTTAATTCTTTTTGCTGTGGTAACTTTCATATTATTGTAATAAAGGAAACATGATATTCAATGAGGCAAATGAAATGCAGACAAAGTATATTTGAGAAACATTGTCCTAAGCAATGTGTTAGGTTGCTGTTTATTGTTGCTTATAGAAAAACAGAGAGGGGGTTCCCTGCTCATTAAACCTGCCCCAGATAAGGAATGGAATTATGATGGAACCTCACCAAGGCCAATCGTTTCTCTCCCAGGAGAGGCTAAAAAAAAGAATCAGAATACCACCCTGCATTGAACTCTTACTGTGTTGTGTCTCAGCTCTGTGTTCAATCCCCTAAACAATACAAAAAATGAAAAAAATCTTTTTTTTTTGAGTCGAAATCTCACTCTGTCACCCAGGCTGGAGTGCAGTGGCACACTGACGGCCACTGCAACCTCGAAGTGCTGCACTCAGGCTACCCTTCCGTTTCAGCCTCCTGAGTAGCTGGGACTACAGGCACGTGCAGCCACACTTGGCTAATTTTTTAATTTATTGTAAAGATAAGGCCTCACCAAGTTGCCCAGGCTAGTCTAGAACCCCTGGGCTCAGACAATCCTCTCGCCTCAGCCTTCCAAAGTGCTGGGATTACAGGTGTGAGCCACCACGCCAGCCAGAAAAGGGCAAAAAGGTCTTATAAGCAGAGAATTGAAATTGATGTGGTAATATCTGAATGTTGTGTTGTTTTTGGTAGAGCATAAAGGAGCAGTAGGAAAACCCTCGGGACTAATCTCTGAGTCTTTGCTTTGGTGCTTGAAAACCAGACCTAAGCTGGGCATGGTGGCTCACGCCTGTAATCCCAGCACTTTGGGAGGCAGAGGTAAGAGAATTGCCTGAGTTCACAGGTTCAAGACCAGCCTGGGCAACTTGGCAAGACCTCGTCTCTAGAACAAATAAAAAAAGTTAGCTGGGCGTGGTGGCGCGTGCCTGTATTTCCAGCTACTTGGAAAGCTGAAGAGGAAGGATCGCTTGAGCCCAGCAGATCGAAGCTGTGGTGGCCATGCGCGTGCCATTGCACTCCAGCCTGGGCAACAGAGTGAGACTCCAACTCAAAAACAAAAAAAACAAAAACAAGACAAAAAAATCAGACCTAGGGCTAACTCAAAGAGAGGCAGCACTCCTGCTTGGGGAAGGTGCTGATGAATTCAGAGGTCTAGTTGGTGGATTGGAGGCCAAGCAGAGACTCTGGAGCAGGTATGGCCTTCTAGAATAGAGGTTATAATTATAGTGTATGAAACAATTATAAATATATTTATTGTACAAAATGTGTTTTATGGCTAGGTATGGTGGCTTATGCTTGTAAACCCAGCACTTTGGAAGGCCGAGATTGTTTGAGTCCAGGAGTTTGAGACTAGCCTGGGCAGCATAGTGTGACCTCATCTCTACAAAAAAATTTAAAAATTAGCTGGGCATGGTGATATATATCTGTAGTGCCAGCTACTTGGGAAGCTGAGGTGGAAGGATCTCCAAAGTCCAGGAGGTTGAGGCTGCGGTGAGCCACGATTGTTCCACTGCACTCTAGCCTGGGCAACAGAGTCAGACTCCAACTCAAAAAAAAGTTTTATATTATTTTTTATCAAAATGAAATCTACAAAAACTGCTCAAATAGATACATTTGTAACTGGCTAAAAGTTTGAATGTGACGGGAGTGCTGGCTCACATTTGTAATACCAGCACTTTGGGAGGCTGAGGTGGGAAGATTGTTGGAGCCCAGGAATTTGAGACCAGCCTGGGGAACATAGAGAGATCCCGTCTCTATTTTTAAAAAAAGTTTGAATGTGACCCTTAAGAAACTTCTGGAGAGCACTATGAGATACCCTTATTTTAGAAAGTCTAAAATTTTATATATGTTTTTGTTTATAGCCTATACAGCACAGACATCCGAGAGTGTTACCCCAGCTGCTGCCTCAGAGACTTATTTAAAGGCTTTGGCTGTTTGTCATGGGCCTCTGGACCACTATGACTTTCTGATCAAGGCTCATGAACTAAAGGATGATGAACATCAGAGAAGAGTCATACAGTGTTTGCAGAAGTTACATGAAGACCTGAAAGGATACAACGTAGAGGCAGAAGGCCTCTTGTCAAAGGTGAGGCTCTTGTGACCGCTAAAGACTGAACAGTTACAGTGTAAGCATTTGATAAAGGGATTCAGTGCCAGGCACATCTGTGAAGCAGCTTGGAAATTTCATGCCAATTCCTTTCAACAAATTCTGCTGGATCCCCATTCCTGGCCTTTTGATATTCCGTAGCTTTCTGTTGCTACGGAATATCAAAAGGCCAGGAATGGGGATCCAGCATTTTTTGATCAGCTTCATATTTAGGTATTTAAAAATGCAGTTCAATATAAATGGAAGTGTCTGTGCAATTCAAAGCTTTCCCTTTCTGCAGCTCAAGCCTCACTAAGGATCAGTAGTGGAAAAGGAGGAGTGGTTGGTTCTTCACCTTTTCCTCCTCGTTCCTCTGCTTGCCAGGCTTCTCCAGGGTGAGAATGAGAAGGAAGAAAGATTCGAGGGCAACAGCAGTCTTAGGTGACCAGTGACTGTCGTGGCCTTTATGGGGTAGACGTGGACAGACTAACTCTTTGTTAAGGACACTGGCAGGTTCCTTAAGACTTCCATGGGGACCTCCACGTAGCCCAATTCTTTCTCCTCTTGTGACTGTGAGGAGGCATCTCACAGCCCTACACCCTGCTGGGACCTCCTTGCCCTTGCCTTTAGCCTTCTTGGGTGGGTCCTTTCAGGACAGCTGGTGCTGGCTCATCTTTTATGGTGTCTACTTAGGCCACAGGAAGTATGACATCTCCTTTCCCCAAACCCTGCTGCGAGGCAGCTTCAGTCAGCCTCCCATCCTTGGGCTTCCAAGAAGCAGGCATTCGTATCTGTCTTCGTCATGCACACCCCCTTTCTCAGGGACACACGCCAAGTTCTTCCATGAACTCTTTCATACCCTGCTGTGGCAGCTGTCTGTGCATTTCCTCACCTGAGCAAGAGGCCAGCTGGGGTGAGGGATGCCCTTCATGTCTTTCATTCAACCCTAATCTCTGGATGCTTCTCTGTGGGAACCCCTTGTACTCGACATGAGGTACCTGAGGGAAATGCCGCAGCACGCCCTACCCAGCGAACAACTTTCTGCCGTGATCACTCTCTTCTGTTTCACTTTGTTTTCAGGGCTGTTTTTGCCTCTTTTTTTTCCTTTTAAATAACTCCTGCATGGATGTGACTCGTGCTTCTCTCTAGAATGTGGGGAGACCTTTTCTTCCCTTGTCCTCAGCTTTGAGCACTTGCTGAAATTCTGTGACAGCAGGAAAACTCCCATTCCTTATCCACTATAGAAGCCAGTGGGCTCATCGTTACATTATGAGGAATATTAATAGTAGTAAGAGTTAAAGTAAGCCAGTTGTGGTGGCTCACGCCTGTAATCCCAGCACTTTGGGAGGCTGAGGTGAGAGGATTGCCTGAGTCCAAGGGTTTAAGACCAGCCTGGGTGAAGCCTCATCTCTACAATAAATCAAAAAATTAGCCAGGCGTGGTGACTGCCTGTAGTTCCAGCTTACTTGGAAGGTTGAGGTGGAAGGATCATCTGAGCCCAGCAGGTCGAGGCTATGGTGGCCATGAGCATGCCACTGCACTCCATCCAGCCTGGGTGACAGAGTGAGGTGCCTACTAAAAAAAAAAATTTTTTTTTTTTTTTTTGAGTATTCTGCCAAATGTTCCTTTATTGTAAGGTCTTTAGAAGAAAGGCACTAAGCTGGCCACCGTGGCTCATGCCTATAATCCCAGCGTTTTTGGAAGCTGAGGTGGGAGGATCACTTGAGGCCAGGAGTTCAAGACCAGTCTGGGCAACATAGTGAGACCCTATCCCTGGAAAAAAATAAAAAGAAGAAAGGCACTGTATAACATACATTAGTAATACTTAATTTAAAAAGGATGAAAGTAATTTTACTTTTTAAAAAGCAATTGAGAGTATAATTAAATAGTTATATTTTTATGTAAAGGAAACAACTTTCATTGTGTTTACACTTTTGGTTGAAAGGAATGGGAATTCATTTAGGTCACAGAAGCAGTGGAGATTTAGAATAAGATCACACATGACCGTAGCAAGTAAAGGCGTCTTCACTACATGACCAGAACTTAGTGCTCTGCCATTCACGTAATCCACCATCTTGGTGCCCTTAGGCTGCCATCACAGGATACTGTAGCTGGGTGACTTATAAACAACAGAAAATGATTTCACACAGTTCTGAAGATTGGGAAGCCCAAGAGCAAGGTGCTGGCAAATTCAGTGTCTGGTGGGGGCCTGCTTAGCTGTTCATGGACAGCCATCTTTCACTGTGTCCTCCTCACATGGCTGAAGGGACAGATGAGCTTTCTCAGGTCCCTTTTATTTATTTATTTATTTGTTTGTTTGTTTATTTATTTTGAGTCAGGATCTTACTCTGTCACTCAGTCTGGAGTGCAGCGGCATGATCACAGCTCACCACAACCTCGACCTCCTGGGCTGCCTCTGTCTTCTCAGTAGCTGGGATCACAGGCATGACAGGCATGTGCCACCACACCCAGCTAATTAAAAAAAATTTATTTTTTGTAGAGAAAAGGTCTTACTATTTTGCCTAGGCTGGTCTCAATCTCCTGGGCTCAAGCATTCATCCCACCTTGGCCTTCCAAGGTGCTGGGATTACAGGTGTGAGCCACTGCGCCTGGCCTGTTTCCACTTCTGTTCATTCTACCAACTTCTGAATTATCTCCTTGAATCTGTGGTTTAAATTCCTGAGTAAGGATCCAATAGGCTAGCCAATCACTTCATCCCTGTCTGGGCAGAGCTGTTATACAAGGTTTCTCAGAGGCCACTAACCAGTATGAAGATCTGATCTCTGCCTAAGGTGCAATCCAGGGCTGCTCCCACAGGCAGGGCAGCTTCTCTCAGAATCTGACCATGATTGGGATGGCCACCATGAATGACTGGTCCTGCACATGGTTGTAGGAAAAAAAGAAGAACTATCCCTTTTGACGACCTACCTCTTTTTCCTGTATTTCCAAAAGTTGAATAAATAGTTAAAAAGTTTAGAAAACAGACAACTTGTATATTGCATATTTAATGATAGTTTGATGCAGGTGGGCTTCTAAATAAAGTAAAAACATGGTTGTATGGCACAGCCAGGAAACAACATGTTTTAATTCACTGGATTTTTTTTTGTTGTTGTTGTTATCTAAGAGTTAAATTGCTTCCACCAATTTTTATTTTTATTTCTTTTGAATCAGGGTATCTGTCTCCCAGGCTGAAGTGCAGTGGCATGATCACTGCTCATTGCTGCCTTGATCTCTTGGGCTCAGACAATCAACCTGCCTCAGCCTCTTTAGTAGCTAGGACTACAGGCATTTGCCACCATGCCTGGCTTTTTTTTTTTTTTTTTGAGTTGGAGTCTCACTCTGTTGCCCAGACTGGAGTGCAGTGGCCGCTCCTGGCCACCCACCGTAGCCTCGACCTGCTGGGCTCCGGTGATCCTTCTGCCTCAGCCTTCCAAGTAGCTGGAAATACAGGTGTGTGCTACCACACCCGGCTAATTTTATTTTATTTTATTTTTTATTTTTTATTTTTTTTGAGTTGGAGTCTCACTCTGTCACCCAGACTGGAGTGCAGTGGCTGCTCCCGGCCACCACAGCCTTGACCTGCTGGGCTCCGGCGATCCTTCCGCCTCAGCCTTCCAACTAGCTGGAACTACAGGTGCAGGCTACCACACCCGGCTAATTTTTTGATTTGTTGTAGAGATGAGGTCTCATCAAGTTGCCCAGGTGGGTCTCGAACCCGTGGGCTCAGGCAATCCACTCACTTCAGCCTCCCAAAGTGCTGGGATTATAGGCTGAGCCACCGAGCCCAGCCAATTTTTTTTTATTTATTGTAGAGATGAGGTCTCGCCAAGTTGCCCAGGTGGGTCTTGAACCCGCGGGCTCAGGCAATCCACTCACCTCGGCCTCCCAAGGTGTGGGATTACAGGCTGAGCCAACGAGCCCAGCTCATGCCTGGCTTTAAAAAATTTTTTTGTATAGATGAGGTTCACTGTGTTGTCTAGGCTGTTCTTGAACTCCTAGGCTTAAGCGGTCTTCCCACCTCAGCTTCCCAAAATATTGGGATTATAGGCATGAGCCACTGTACTTGGCTGCTTCCGTTGATTTTATATCTTGTTCATATCCCACCTTCCTACTCTGAGGCATCCCTGGGCTCATCTTATAGTGATGGTGAATTTTCATCCTATCATAAGTATCCTTTAATCATTAACTTATCTGGTTGCCAACTCAACAACAGTAGTTTAAAAAATATGTATCATTGGTTCTTTTTAACAGAATTTTCCCATACTTCCACCTTTGATACCTGAATTGGTTATGATGGCCAGCCCAGTGAATAATCCTGGTTTTATTTTGTAGTTGAAATCTTTATTATTATTATTATTTTTTGCTAATAATCTTTTTTAAAATTATTATTATTTTTCTTTATTTTAAAGATGTGGGTACAATTCAGGGTTAGGTCTACAGATGTTCATTATGCAGATACCCTTGTTGATAAGGTATGTCCCTCCCTCCCCTGGAAGTTTCCCACTACTTCCAATTCCTTTCTTATGGTATTATAATTGTTCAAGGTCCGCTTATGAATGAGAACATATGGTACTCTGTTCTTTGTTTCTGTGATAGATCGTTGAGTACAATAGACTCTAAATCCATCCAAGTTGCTGTGAAATCCATATGTTTGTCCTTCTTTATAGCTGCATAATATTTCATCATGTATTTTTTTCAATCCAGTCCAGCTTCGATGGGCAACACGGTTGGTCTCATGTTTTTGCTATTGCAGTATTGAGAGCTGCAACAAACATGCATGTGTAGGTGAATGACTTGAGTTCCTCCAGGTATGTTCCCAACAGGGGGATTGCTGGGTCATATGGAAGGTCAATTTCTAGTTCTTTCAGAAATCACCACACTATCTTCCAAAGAGGTTGCACTAGTTGCATTCCCATCAGTAGTGTTGTAGTTGAAATCTTATATAGCTGGGTGTGGTTGCTCACGCCTATAATCCCAGCACTTTGGGAGGTGGAGGCAAGATGATTACCTGAGCTCACGGGTTTGAAATCAGCCTGAGCAACTTGGCGAGACCTTGTCTCTACAATAAGTTAAAAAAATAGCTGAGTGTGGTGGCACGCACCTGTGCCTCTAGGTACTTGGATGGCAGAGGCAGAAAGATCACCTGAGCCCAGCAGTCAAGTCTGCTGTGGCTGTGAGCATGCCACTGCACTCGAGTCTGGGCAACAGAGTGAGACTCCAACTCAAAAAAAAAGAAAAAAAGTCTTATATAAATGGAAGAGTTGATATGTTAGGTAGAGTTTCAAATGTGTCTAATGAGGCTGGACATGGTAGCTCACACTTGTAATCATAGCACTTTGGGAGACTGAAGTGGGAGGATTGCTTGAAGTCAGGAATGAGACTGGCCTGGGCAACATAGTGAGACTTCATCTTTATAAAAAATAAAATAAAATAATTAGCCAGGCCTGGAGGTTGAGGCAGAAGGATCACTTAAACCCAGGAATTTAAGACTGTAGTGAGCCATAATTGCACCTCTGCACTTTAGCCTGGGCAGCAGAATAGGACCCTATCTCTAAAACAAAACAAAACAAATGTGTCCTATTTCTTAAATCCTCATACATGTGAATACATGTTTAGTATTACTATCTCTTTGTAATAGTATTTGTCCTGTAGTTTCTTGAGCCCACCGGATCTTTAAAATATTGAAAAAGATCCAAACATGTAACATAATTTGAGAAAAACATATATAAAACTTTAGTTTTTGAAGAGTGTAAAGATGCCACAGACCTATTTGTTCTAAAAACAAACACTGATAAGCCAAGATCAGAGATGGAAAATGTGGGCTATTAGGTCTTGCAGTGACAGAAGAACTTGACTTGTGGAGTCCTCTATTCTGGTGCTGTGGTTGGAATATTTGTCCCCTCCAAAGCTTCTGTTGGAATTTAATCCCCAATGTGGCAGTATTGAGAGGTGAAGCCTTGAAGTTGTGATTGGATTATGAGGGCTCTGCCAAGAACTGTCTGCTTTCTAAGGAGAGGAAGATAGACCAGAGCCAGTAGGCTCAGCCCCCTCTGTGGAGAGTGCCCAAGCAAGAAGGCCCTCACCAGGCAAGGCCCCTCAACCTTGGACTTCTCAGCCTCCGTAACTGTAAGAAATAAATTTGTTTTCTTTCTAAGATGCCCAGTTTCAAGTATTCTGGTATAGGCAACAGAAAACAGACTAAGAGCTAAGACATCTGGTAAATAGGATTTATAATTTTATGGACTTTTTTTTTCTTTTTCTTTCTTTTTTTTAAATAAACATTTGGAATTTTATTAAAAAAAAAATCACAACCATAAACATTGTTACAGTAAGAGGCCCTCTTGGTTCTCCACAATGATACTGAGCATGCTCACAAGGGGTTCCCATTGTTGAGTCTTAGTTAAACAACCATCTTTAAGAGAAGGAAAAGAAAACTTGGCACACTACCATTTAACTTGTTTTAATGTTTCTTCACAAATGGTGAAAAATACTAAAGTACAGACGAGGAATAATCATAATGTTGTGGCCAAAATTATAAATATGGAATTATAAATTTAAAACATTTTCTGGTTTAAAAAATAAATCTGGTAGTCAATGCAGCTCTGTGGGTCTCTGCGTCTACTAGGGCCGGTCTCTGCGCTCCTGACGGTGCTCGCCTTTATCCATTTTCCCAGGTCCTCTGCGTCCGCCTCATTGGAGGCTTCTTCCTCCCATTTGTTCCATCAAAGGTCCAGGGGGCCCCCCAGGGCTACCTCGTCTTCCTCCACTGAAGCCACCTCGGTCCATGCCCCGGCCACCTCGGAAGCCACCTCTGTCTCCACCGTGGCCACCTCTGAACATTCCACCGGGACCTCTGCGGTCCATGAGGCCACCTCTTCCTCCCCGCGTGCCACCAGGCCCATGATCACCACCCAGGAGTGGGAAGGGCAGCGGGAGGAAGCCTTCAGGCTTTGGGGCCTTACACTGGTTGCATTCTGTTCTCCAGGCAAAGTTCTGGTTTCCACAACCCGGATCAGGACACTGCCAGTCTCCAACCTGGTGTTGGACGTTGCCATCTCCGGAAGGGTTCCCTCGGGAACCCCGGGGCCCTCTTGGAGGGAAACCTCCTCTGTCTCCTCCACGGCCTCCCATGCGACCCATGGGTCCCCCAGGACCGCCTGGACCCCCTGGACCTGCAACAAGAAACAGCCAATCACTTGTTTGTAGCATTAGATTTGCTGTAGAGAAGGAAATAAAACACTTTTTAAGTCCACAGATGCCACTGTCATCATTTCGCCATCATCTAGACCGCTCAGGCATCAGCTCCTTCCTAACAACTCCCAGGCCTGCTAGAGCCCATCCCAGTAAGCCATCTCATTTAGCTCCCACAGCAGTTCTACAAGGCTAGGCCTTCTCATATAGATGACAAAACCACAGGTAGTCTAAGTATCAACTCTACACACCTGTTTAATATTTCTAATCAGGTTGTCTTCACCCTAGTAATCAAATTTCTTAAGGGCAAGAAGTATACTGAAAACCTTTTTAAAACAACAAAGTAGCTGAGAGTAAATACCTCCACGGAGTGGTGGGGGCATCCCTCTGCCTTCACGCGGTGGCATACCACCCCGCATGCTGTTCATTGGAGGCTTCTTCCGAGCAAGAGAAACTTTAAGTTTGCTCCCTTGAAAATCTTTCCCTGCAACAAGATAATAGAATATCAGTTACTCCCCTATACTCCATCACATCATCCAGTTCGACCATTCCCAGATGCACCAAGTCTGCCCCTCCTGTAATCTTCACCGCTGGAATGCAGTGGTATGATCACGGGTCACTGCAGCCTCGACCTTCTGGGCTCAGGTGATCCTTCCACCTCAGTCCCTCAAGTAGCTGGAACTACACCCAGCTAATTTTTTGATTTTTGTAGAGACAAGATCTGACTATGTTGCTTAAGCTGGTCTTGAACTCCTAGGCTCAAGCAATCTTCTTGCCTTGACCTCCCAAAGTGCTAGGATTATAGGCATGAGCTGCTGTACCCAGCCCTTCTGTAAGATTTTTACAAGCAAGACCAGAAAAAGGCTTTTAAAGACACTAAAAAACCTCTGTACCCTAAAGGGGAAAGAAAGGCTGAGTGTGCACCAGGATCCTTGCCCAGCACCAGGTGAGAAGCAGGGACAAGAAGAGCATGAAGTGGTCAAGAGAGGAGAGTCAGGATTTGTTGCTTGACACTTTCAAGTTCATTTTGTCTGAAGTGGAATTCCAGCATTAATATCAAGGCCACACACACAGACAAGTGTACACTGCCTAAGATTTCTTTTGAAGGGTTTTCTGTACCTTTTGGTATTATCTGTGCTCAGAGAAGCATGTGCAGCTTTAAGCAAGGTGGGTCTGTAGTAATAATGCCTGAAAATAAAGGGAATTCCTAATCCAGGGCCAGTGACTGGGCCCTCACACAGGCAACCCACTTTCTATGGCTCTCGAGTTCCTCCCTCCTGCCATGCCACATAGTCACACAGAGGAAGAGTACCTCTGTCCCTTGTCCCTAGGATCACTTCAGAGAATGGCATTTTAACAGCATCTAACAATGACATATGCAACATTTACTTCAAGATCCTCCATGCGTCCAGAAAGAATTAAGAGCGCCATTGAGCACTTCCTACCGTCAAACCACTCCACAGCAGCCTTGGCAGTTGGTGGGTCTTCATAGGACACTGTGGCATCACCTTTGGGCTTTCCTGTCTCCTTGTCCAGGTAGATGTGGATCATGGGTTGCCCAGTTCTCTTGTTCATCTAGACATAAAATTGCATATTTAGGCTGTGATGAGAACACACACACTTGGGAGAAAAGTCCATAAGATATTCAGAAAAATTCCCCAGATTGTCAAAAGCAGTTATTTTTCACATGTAGTAGCCACTAGGATGTGATGTCAGTCTATCTCTAGGATGAATTATGGGAGACCAATTTCCTAAATTTCTACAAAGTGAAGTTGATGAAGTTATTCTTTCCCCCTTTAGACATGTTTTAGCATAAAAACCAAACAGACCCAAAGTTACACAGTGTGTAAGTGAACAGGATGGGCCTCCTTTCTTCTCTTGTAACTTTTTTCTAGCATCTTTTCACCTGCCCTGGCATTTCCTAGGCCCAAACAGGCACCCAAGTGAGTGCAGCTACCTCGTAAGGGCAGTCGAGCTTTGATGGCATCACATAAGGCATGTCGAGCATAAAAAAAAATGACCCTTAGACTAAAAAGTACAGTGTACAGGCTATGAATGTACTGCACGGATTCTTAGTTAAGTTCAACATTGCCAGTATTTCTTCCTGGCTAGAACAGATGACTAGTTTTTCAGCTGATCATCAGATGTAGTTGGCTTGGAATTCAGGAGCCACACCATACAAGACCATATCTTCATGTGTATATTTGTAACAAATATGAACATGACCAAAGTCTAATCTGCACGTTTGTTTTTATGTCCAGCAACACTCTACAGCTATCTGTTTACAGGGCTTTAAAAGAATACTATAGCTGGGCTCGGTGGCTCAGCCTGTAATCCCGCGCCTTGGGAGGCTGAGGTGAGTGGATTGCCTGAGCCCGCGGGTTCGAGACCCCATCTCTACAATAAATCAAAAAAATTAGCTGGGCGTGGTAGTGCGCGCCTGTAGTTCCAGCTACTTGGAAGGCCGAGACGGAAGGATCGCTGGAGCCCAGCAGGTCGAGGCTGCGGTGGCCGGGAGCAGCCACTGCACTCCAGTCTGGGCGACTGAGTGAGACTCCAACTCAAAAAAAAAAAAAAGAATACTATAGGCCGAGCTCGGTGGATCAGCCTGTAATTCCAGCACTTTGGGAGACCAAGGCGAGTAGATTGCCTGAGCCCGTGGGTTCAAGACCCGTCAGGGCAACTTGGAGAGACCTTGTCTCTACAATAAAGCAAAAATTAGCTGGGCGTGGCAGCGTGCATCTGTAGTTCTGGCTACCTGGAAGGCTGAGGCGGAAAGATCGCCGGAGCCCAGCAGGTTGACGCTGTGGTGGCCAGGAGTGTGCCACTGCACTCCAGCCTGGGCGAAGGAGTGAGACTCCAACTCAAAAAAAAAAAAAGGACTAAAATAGCACATATTTACTATTACTTATGTTTTAAATAAGGACATGATACCTAAAGACCAAAAGGAAATATGGCAAAATAATGGTATAAATAATGGGGAAAATTTAATTCTCCTTTATTTCTGAAATTCTGAAGGTAAATACTACTTTCTTAACCAGGATAAACCCCACATCTGAATATCCAACGACATATTACATATATATTAGAAAGTGATTTTTTTTTTTTTTTGACACAGCTCACTGCAGCCTCAACCTCCTGGGCTCAGGTGATTCTTCTGCCTCAGCCTCCCGAGTAGCTGGGAATACAGGCTTGCGCCACCACACTTGGCTAATTACTTTGATTTTTTATAAAGATGACGTTCCACTATGTTGCCCAGGCTGGTCTTGACTCCTGGTCCCAAGTAATCTTTCCACCTCAGCCTCCCAAAGTGCTGGGATTGTAGGCATGAGCCACTGTGTCCAGCCATAATCATTTGAAAATAACCAATTATTTTAAACAAAGTATAAGCACAAGTATTTTGGGATTCATCTTTGCCAAGAATAAATAGATCATGACACAGGGGAAACTCAAGTCATTTTATTTTTAGGGTGTTTGTATATCTGTGCATGGACACACACACACAAATTGAAACAAATTCCTTATATATAATTTAAGATGTACTAGAATCAACTATATTTCTATACAGCTTTAACAACCAGAAAATGTCATTTAAAAAGGACCATTCATTAACCATAGCAACTTGAAAATAAAAGTAACTGCCGGGTGTGGTGGCTCATGCCTATAATAGCCAGGCATGGTGGTGCGTGCCTATAGTCCCAGTTATTTGGAAGGCTGAGGTCCAGTAGGTCGAGGCTGCAGTGGCTGTGAGCGTGCCACTGCACTCTGGCCTGGGCAACAACAGAGTGAGCGTCTCCAACTCAAAAAAGAAAAGAAAAGAAACCTAGTAAAAATCTGCAAGATGGCTGGGCTTGGTGGCTCAACTTGCAATCCCAGCACTTTGGGAGGCCGAGGTGAGTGGATTGCCTGAGCCCACAGGTTCGAGACCAGCCCGGGCAACTTGGCAAGACCTGGTCTCTACAAAAAATTAAAAATCTTTGCCAGGCATGGTGGTGTGTGCCTGAAAGCTGAAGGATTGCTGGAGCCCAGCAGGTCGATGCTAGAGTGGCTGTGAGTGCGCCACGATACTCTAGCCTGGGCGACAGAGTGAGACTCCTACTAAAAAACAAAACAAAACAAACAACAACATCAACAACAAAAAAACCCTTGCAAGATCTTTGAGGTGATCTTTATTGAATACTTAAATAAATGGAGATATACAATGTTTGTGAGGAAAAAAGGTTATTCAGTATTTTTAAAATGTTAATTTTTCTTTTTTTTTTGAGTTGGAGTCTCACTCTGTCGCCCAGACTGGAGTGCAGTGGCCACTCCCGGCCACCGCAGCCTCGACCTGCTGGGCTCCGGCGATCCTTCCGTCTCAGCCTTCCAAGTAGCTACCATGCCCGGCTAATTTTTTT
>CAUYQG010025742.1:0-22833 GCA_963574415.1 Tarsius wallacei
GATCGCCGGAGCCCAGCAGGTGGAGGCTGTGGTGGCGGGGACCGTGCCACTGCACTCCAGTCTGGGAGACGGAGTGAGACTCCAACTCTAAAAGAATAAAAAAAAAAACACCACCAGGCAGAGCATTACTCAAGCTTGCCATTGAATGATGTCTTAGGGAGTTAACAAGTCCTAAGACATCATTCATTACTACATGTTGTTATATACAAAAGTTATACAAATCGCATGACTTATGATTACCTTGATACTATATTATTCAAACCTATGACTACTAAGAAAGGAGAGTAAATGAAGACATATTTCTCCCAGTTAATTGGGCACAGTCTGCAGGGAAGTTAAGTGTTCTTTGAAGTTATTTACTGCGAGTATGGAGGAGATAAGGTGAAATGCTCTTCTTTGTTAATTCTCAGGAATGTGGGTACACCTGTGATGCCCTTGTCTAGGGGTTGTGGCAATATGGACAGACAATAGTAGGCCTCTGTATCTTAATCTTTTGAACACAGCAAGAGGAATTGTCTTGGGCTGCACATACAGTATACAATAGTGTATACACATATAAGCATGGGGTCCTACAGAAAATAAATGCTGGAAAACATGTGATGTTAAAAGATTTTGTGGAACCGTATTACCAGCTGTCCTGGACTGCAGAAGGCCCGTGGACTTCAGGTTGGACATGCCTGGATTAGTCATTTACCATGCTACCCTGTTTTATTTTTCTTCATTCTGAATATATATAACTAATATGTATATATATGAATATATTTGTATAGTCCAATATTACTACTACAGAGAATAAGCTCCATGAGGGCAGGTATTCTGACCTATAGTGGGTGCTCAATGAACATATGCTGAATGAATGAATGACTAAATGGACGTAGTCCGAGCATAGGGAATAATAAAACAAGATGTAAGCAATTTCTTTTTTTATTTTTATTTTTTATTTTTTATTCTTTTAGAGTTGGAGTCTCACTCCGTCGCCCAGACTGGAGTGCAGTGGCACGTTCCCCGCCACCACAGCCTCCACCTGCTGGGCTCCGGCGATCCTTCCACCTCAGCCTTCCAAGTAGCTGGAACTACAGGCGTGCGCTACAACGCCCAGCTAATTTTTGATTTACTGTAGAAATGAGGTCTCGCCAAGTTGCCCAGGCGAATCTCGAACCCGCGGGCTCAGGCAATTCACTCACCTCGGCCTCCCAAAACGCGGGATTGCAGGCTGAGCCACTGAGCCTGGCCATAAGCAATTTCCTAAGCACAACCGTTTCTTTACACACCAATGAAAAAGACTGGGGCCCTGGCCTCAACCCTGTTGCAGGAAAAATAGAGAGATCGTCACACCGAGGCTGTTGTAGGAAGTGGCATTTATTTACGCTGGCTAGCACAGCGGGCCTGAGTGTCCATGTTGAGCCCTCCAGAACCTGAGAACTGGGATTTTATACCCTAGTTTAGGTGAGGGAGGGGGTGGTGTTGAGTGATTACATATTTCCTTTAGAATCTTACAAGGTTGTATTTAGCAAAATCAGATTTTTCAAAGAACAAATGGTTTATCGGGAATTGCCTGGTTGTAAACCGTCAACTCAGAAGAGGGGTTTTAGATAAGTCTGTGAATCAGTTACTCTTTTGCATTTCCATGAGAGGCTAGTCTTAGGCCATTTGGCCTTTTTCTAAACAAAAACCTGCCTGGCGCAGGGGCGGTGGGTCTTTTGAAGTGACAACTTGCCTTTCAAAGGGAAATACCTCTGCTAACAACCCCCATCCTGTCTCTGGGCTAGTGGGAGACATTTTAGACAGCCCAGGTGAGACCCATTGCTGCATGTGTCTCTGTGTTTATTCATTCAATCACACAAGAAATATATTTGAGCATACGCCGCATCCTGCCACAGCACCACTGCACTCTTGCTTTGGTGCCCGAGTGAGGCCCCATCTCAAAAAACAAAAAACAAAAAAACTTCATGGTTAATGCTTTCAGTGTTCAAAAACACACTGGATTATTTAGGCAAGATAATATACTTCATCTACTTTGATTAAATCTGCAAGATACCACAGTTGCCATGTAACACAGGGGGAGTTTTTGAAAGATATGATCAACACTTCCAGTTATAAGGTTACATACAACACCTGTCACTGTCCACCCTTAACCACTTGAGATTTTAATCTATGGAATCTCACTTCCTGTGAACAGGTTAAACTTGGCTAAGCAACCACTGACAATGGACCTAGAAGTCTGAATAAAATCTGGTCACTTATCTGAGCCCCAATCTTTTGAGCCTGTTTGGAAGCTCAAGTCTTCTCTACGAATCAGTCTACACTGGGCCTGCCTGGGCCTGGACTTCTTTGTCCTAACATCCTCTCCACAGGGTCTGGGCTAGAAAGCCCACCACCTGGGTATGGGGCAGAGTCAGTGGCTTTCTCCCTCAGCTCCTATCCTCCCCCTTTTCTGGCCCCCTGGGACTGGTCCACTCAGACCGACTCCAGGGAAGAGAGAGAAGGAATGGTGTCCGACTGCCTTTTCCTATTCATGGTGTTAATCAGGGGCTTTACAAAATTGTCCCTCACCTGCACCCCACCCACACCCTAACAAGGGCTATTGTGTAACCAAAAGTGCTGTGGGCACTTCCTGGGAATGTGGAATTCATCAAACAGAAACCCCAAATGAGAGGTATGAACAAATTCTACAAGTGTTTGCTCCTCTCAGGTCTTTACAGACAGCCAATCCTGAGAGTTCCTTTGGGCGGGAGACTCCTGTTTGCACCTTGCCCTTGGAGAGACATGGGGGCAGCCCAGCCAGCTGACTCTGAATCACAGCCATGAGTAATGCACCTCATGCTCCACAGGGAAGGTCTGGAAGGGAGTGCTGTTTTCCAAGAGGTCCCAAAAGGCCATTATTGTGACTGGGTCTCTGATGAGGCCTAAACATCAAGGGACAGCCTTAGGTAAAACTATGAGGGGGTGGGCTTGTTTCATTGGTCTCTCTCCTTCAGGCCTCTCTCTGGCATGCCTTTCCAGGTTCTCTCAACCTTTCTTCTCACCACTATGGCCACCCCCTTATCACCATAGGCCCCCAACTATGTAGGGCACCTGGCTTCATCCAAGGCCAGCTTCCCCTCCTCCCTGCTAAGGTACTCCATGCTTCACTGTCTCACCTTCTCAGCCAGGCAAGTCATCTGAGAAGTCCCCCATCCCATGTGGCAATCAGAGAGACCACTATACCCTCAAGGCCATCTCTGCTTTTGAGGGGCACGCTTATGTCCTAACGGTGTCCCCATGCACATATTAACATCCATATCTTTCTGGAACTCAACAGTGATGATGGAGGAGAGAAAGTACAAAGTCCTCATGGAATGTGAAGGAGTTTAGGATGTAGCACTTCAAAATCTTCTGCTTTGGCATATTGATTATGTTGAGTTTAAAACACTGGAAAAAATGGCAGATGCAAAAGGGCACTCTGGCCTTTTTTCCAAAAGCAGGAGATATAATTCCCATGTAAAATGTGCCCATCTTTTACCAGGAAGAAGAAACATAATTTTCATCAGAGAAGGGGAGTTGGGGTTGAGAGAAATCTGTACCTACAGACCCTGTTGAAAAATAACTTGTGTCTTCCTTTGTTCTCCTGTATATTTTAGTTACTTTTCCACAATAGCTATTCATTGTTCAACCCGGTATAGAAGCACTTAGGCCTGGTCTCTTCTTCAGGTTTTTATATTTTTTTTGTGGGCATAAATAAAATCCATGTGCTTTTATCCTGTTAATCCTTCTTATGTCAGTCCCAGCCAGAAACCCTCAATGAAAAGAGAAACATTTTCCCTCCCCTGCCAGGGGTGTCTTCATGGGCAGGCTAGTGGGAGTGACACCTGGAGACAGCGTAGGTGCTGCAGAGGGAGCCCTCAGATGAGACAAAGTTGGCAAACTGCAGCTCACAACTGAATAGGGCCCACAGAGATCTTTTGCTTTGTTTGCACAGTTATCTTTTTAAAATTTATGTATTGGCCAGACACAGTGGCTCACACCTGTCATCCCAGCACTTTGGGAGGCAGAGGTGAGAGGATTACCTGAGCCCAACGGTTTGATACCCAGCCTGAGCAACATGGCAAGACCTCGTCTCTACAATAAATTAGCTGGGTATAGTGGTGCATACCTGTAGTTTCAGCTACTTGGAAGGATGAGGTGGAAGGATCACCTGAGCCCAGCAGGTCAAGGATGCAGTGGCATATGAGCATGCCATTGCACTCCAACTTGGGCAACAGAGTAGGACTCCGACTCAAAAACAAAACAAAACAAAACACCAATTTATTGATTTACCTTAGAGACAGGGTGACACTCTGTTGCCCAGGTTGGAGTGCAGGGGTGCTATCAGTGTGCTACAGCCTCGAATCCCTGGACTCAAATGATCCTTCTATCTTAGCCTCCAGAATGGCTAGCATTTCCGACCTGCAGTCTAAGACCTGCCTAATTTTGTTAAATTTAAAAAATTGAATCTATATTATATATAATATATATATAGTTGTTGAGACGGGGTGTTGCTATGTTGTCCAGGCTAGTCTCTAATTCATGGCCTCAAGCAATCCTCCCTCAGCCTTCCAAAGTGCTGGGTGTACAGGGGTGAGCCACTGCACCCGACCCTCTTTTAAAAATGTAGTTAGTTGTTAACACTTTAAAATTAGGAAATTTCACACAAAATTTTGAATTATCTTGGAAACCTGAAAACCTGGCAACATGGGACCTGAATAGTTCTTGGTGAAAGTGAAACATGCCTGTATTTAAAATGCATGTGGATCTGCTTCACTCCCTGCCTTGGGGCCCCAAGTGCTGCAGGCTGGTTTAGATGGTGGGCTGCCAGGCAACCGAGACCTGGCACGAGTTTAGAGGAAGCTAGAGTTGGAATTGTCTGCTCAGAACCTGTGTGCCTGGAATCAAAAGAAAGTGACAAGCTCACACCTGAATAAACATGGTTTCACAATGAAGCCGATGTCAACACTTCTAACCAACTCAGAGCTGATCACTCAGGAAGTCCTTAAGAGGTCAAGGGAAAATCATTGCCAAGAGGTGAGAAGGTGGAGCTCAGGGCTGACCTCATGGGCCTGCGGCCATGCCTGGAAGGGCCCCTGGCTTGGTTTAATGGTTGGCTGGTACTGGCTTGAAATTAGGGATACCTTTCCAACAAAGGTTCTTTTGTACTGTGTCCCTTCCCCAAATTATGTAGCCAGTCCTGGCAGAGCTAAACTAAAGTAGGACATCCTGCCTCACCGAGGAGATAGTTCTGAGGTTGGATGCTTTAAAGAGACTCAAAATGTTGATGGAGTCTCTGTAGCTCTGGGGTTCTGAGCAGGGGACATCTTCATGTGATATTGTCAGCAAAGCTGAGAATCTAGTCAGTGGATGACAGAGCTCCTGGGAGAATGTGGGAATGACTTAACACATTCATAGTCAACCAGAAAGTTTTTGCTGTCTCATACCAATTGAAGTTAATATCTCCTCTGCTTTAAGGATATTTGCAGGCCAGGCTTGGTGGCTCAGCCTGTAATCCCACGCTTTGGGAGGCCGAGGTGAGTGGATTGCCTGAGCCTGCGGGTTCGAGACCCACCTGGGCAACTTGGCAAGCCCTCATCTCTACAATAAATCAAAAAATTAGCTGGGTGTGGTAGCATGCGCCTGTAGTTCCAGCTACTTGGAAGGCTGAGGCGGAAGGATCGCCAGAGCCCAGCAGGTCGAGGCTGCGGTAGCCGGGAGCGTGCCACTGCACTCCAGTCTGGGTGACAGAGTGAGACTCCAACTCGGAAAAAAAAAAAAAAGGATATTTGCAGACTGTTGGCTGAACAGACCAGAGGCAGCTAGGGCTACATGTGGAATCACTGGTATGAACTGTGGTTCCCCACGGCCTCCATGTCCCAATAAATGCTTTGGATACCTCTGGAGAGAATTCTACTCAGGATTGCTACTTTCCTTCCAACTGCATTATGGTATAAATATCTGGCTATCACAGCAGTAATTCAACCAAATGCTTTGAGAACTAAAATTTTAAAATGTGATATTTATGCAAGTATATTACATTGGAGTCTTTTGCTAAATTTTTCTGTTCATATGCAGTCTTTAAAACCATTAAAAAGTGATTTTAAAATATTCTAAATTGACAAAAAATGACATATTTATGGTGTACAACATATTATGAAATATGGATATATTGTGGGATGGCTCAGTCAGGCTAATTAACATATGCATCACCTCACACACATATCAATTTTTGTGGTGAAAGTACTTAAACTCTATTAGCAATTTTCAAGTACAGTTAACCTCTGAAAAACATGGGTTTGAACTGTGTGGGTCCACTTACACATAGATTTTCTTCCGTCTCTGCCACCCCTGAGACAGCAAGACAAACCCCTTCTCTTCCTTCTCCTTCTCAGCCTACTCAATATGAAGATGAGATTGAAGATTTTAATGATCTATTAATACTTCAATTAATAGCAAATATATCAGTAGGGCTTCTGGTCAATAGTAGACTATTCGTTGTTAAGTTTTGGGGAGTCAAAAGTTATATGTGGATTTTTGAATACTCCTAGCTCTGCATTGCTTAAGGTTCAACTATATGTAATACATTATTATTAACTATAATCACTATGTTGTACAGTAGATTTCTTGAACTTATTCCCTTGTCTGAATTTTTGTATCCTTGACCAAACCCCCCCTCCCCCCACCCACCCCCTAGTAACCACCATTCTACTCTCTGCTTCTATAAGTTCAACTTTTTTAGACTTCACACATAAGTGAGATCATTTGGCATTTGTCTTTCTGCTCCTGGCTTATTTTACTTAGCATAATATCCCTCCGAGTTTATCCATGTTGTCACAGATGACAGGATTGCCTTCTTTTTCTAAGGCTGAATAGTATTACATTGTGTATGTATGCCACTTTTATTTAGTCCATTCATTGGTTGATGGACTCTTAGGTGTGAGACTGCAGATGTATCTTCAATACACTGATTTTGTTTCCTTTGGATATATACCCAGAAGAAGTCTTGCTGGATGATATGGTAGTTCTATTTTTAATTGTTTGGGAACTTCCATACTGTTTTTCATAATGGCTATACTAATTTACACTCCACCAACAATGTATTATCAAAGTGTTATTTTTTCTCCACATTCTTGTCAACACTTGTTACCTTTTGTCTTTTTGATAATAGACATCTTAACAAGTGTGAGGTGATACCTCATTGTGGTTCTGATTTGCATTTCCCTAGTAATTAGTGATGTTGAAGACTTCTTCATATAGCTTTTGCCCCTTTGTATATTTTCTTTTGAAAAATGTCTGGTCAGGTCCTTTGCCTATTGTTGAATAGAGTTCTTGCTATTGAGTTGTTTGAGTTCCTTATATATTTTGAATATTAACCCCTTATCAGATGTATTATTTGCAAATATTCTCTCCCATTCTATGGGTTATCTTTTTATTCTGTCAGTTGTTTCTTTTATTATGCAGAAGCTTTTTAGTTTGACACAGCCCCATTTATCTATTTGTGTGTTTTTGTTGCCTATACTTTTGGGTTCATATTCAAAGGATAACTACCCAAACCAGTGTAATAGAGCTTTCCCCCTGTTTTCTTCTAGAAGTTTTAGAGTTCCAGGTATTACATTTAGGTCTTTAATACATTTTGAATGGAATTTATTGTTGTTGTTGTTGAAGTCTGGCTCTGTCACCCAGACTGGAGTGCAGTGGCATGATCATGACTCACCACAGCCTCAAGCTCCTGGACTCAAGTGATCCTTCTGCCGAAATCTCCTGAGTAACTGGGACTACAGGTGTATGCCATCACATTGATACAGAAACCCACTATTGTCTGTCCATATTGCCATAACCCTTAAAGAAAGGTTGGAGTGGGCCTGCGTGTACCTACATTCCTGAGAATTAGCAAAAGAAAGCATATTTGCCGGGCACAATGGCTCATACCTGTAATTCCAGCACTTTGGGAGGCAGAGACAAGAGGATTGCCTGATACCAGGGCTCAAGACTAGGCTGGGCAACTCATAAGTGGACCTCATCTCTTCAGTAAATAAAAAAATTAGCCAGGTGTGGTGATGTGTGCTTGTAGTTCCAGCTACTTGGAAGGCGGACGTGGAAGCTTTGCCTGAGCTCAGCAGGTCGAGGCTGCAGTGACCATGAACATGCCACTGCACTCCAGTCTGGGTGACTGAGTGAGACTCCAACTCAAAAAAAAACACAAACATATTCCATTATCTCCTATACATTCCCTGTTAAGTCACTTCAAATAACCCTCAACCCCCTGCAGACTGCACTCACTCAACTGAGAGAAATGAATCCCTTTTCATCCCCTTTTGTTAGTGGTCATAGATTTGAAAGCTAACACCCATGTAACCATAAGCCTGTTTGTATGTCATAACTACTAATCAGCAATATGTCATAGTGAATAATGTTTAACTTTGTAATAGGCTCTGTTAACTCTCTTACTCTATGGCAAGCTTATCCAACTCTTCAGTTTGGTGTTATTGATAACACTATGAACTACCTTTTGGTAGCCTGCGCCAGGAAATGCGGACCACAAATGTTACTGTCAAAAAAATGCTGCTGTAACATGAGTTCTAGACAATGCTCTGTCAGTCAGGTAGTCAATGTATAGGTGCCAGCAACCCTAAACTTATAAAAACAGACTGTGGGGGAGGAAGGAAAGGCACACTTCATCTATAAGGATACCTGATCTCAAACTAGGCAAAGTGGGAACCAAAATGAGGCCCAAACTTTATCTGTACAATGACCATTTGTACATTTAATCCTGAATTGTACCCCACATCCTTAAAATAAAATAAAATAACAGACTGTGAAACCTAAGTGGTGAGCAGATTGGTTCCAGAAATGCCAGGAGCCAGGTTCTGCTCCCTGAATACCAAATTCAGAAATAAATTTTTTTCTGCCAGTTCCCTTCCCCTTGATTTATTGGTGTTAAGAGATAGCAGCTGAGTGTTTACTTGGACCATAACAACACCTGGCTGATTTTTATTTTTATTTTTATTTTGTAGAGATGAGGTTTTGCTATGTTGCCCAGGGTAGTCTCAAACTTCTGGGCTCAAGCGATCCTCCCACCTCAACCTCCCAAAGTGCTGGGATTACAGGCATGAGCCATAGTACCTTGCCTTGAATTGAACTTCGCATATGGTGTGAGATAGAGGTTAATTTCTGTCATTTAAATTCATGTGCAGCCGGCTCAGGGGCTCAGCCTGTAATCCCGCGCTTTGGGAGGCCGAGGTGAGTGGATTGCCTGAGCCCGCGGGTTTGAGACCTGCCTGGGCAACTTGGCAAGACCTCATCTCCACAATAAATCAAAAACCAGCCAGGTGTGGTAGCGCACGCCTGTAGTTCCAGCTACTTGGAAGGCTGAGCGGAAGGATCGCCGGAGCCCAGCAGGTTGAGGCTGCGGTGGCCGGGAGCGGCCACTGCACTCCAGTCTGGGTGACAGAGTGAGACTTCAACTCAAAAAAAAAAAATTCATTTGTGTGGATATCTATTTTTCTCAACATCACTCATTGAAGAGACTGTCCTTTTCCCATTGTGTATCCTTGGCAGTCTTGTTGAAGATCAATTTACTATAAATGCATGAGCTTATTTCTGAGTCCTTTATTTTCTTCCATTTGTCTATATACCTGTTTTTATGTCAACACTATGCTATTTTGATTACTAAAGCTTTGTAATATATTTTTAGACATAGTAGTGTAACGCCTCCTGTTTTTTTTTTCCTTCTCAATATTGTTTGGTTATTCAGGGTCTTTTGTGGTTTCATACAAATTTTAGGACTTCTTTTTCTACTTCTGTGAAAAATATCATTGGCACTTCGATATAATTGCATTGAATCTTTGGGTAGTATGGACATTTTAACAATATTAATTATTCCATTCCATGAACATAGGATATCTTCCCATTTATCTGTGTCTTCTTCAATTTCTTTCATCAATGTTTTGTTATTTTTAGTAAACAAATCTTTCACCTCTTTGGTTAAATTTATTTCTTAATAATTATTTGATGCTATTGTAAATGGGATTGTTTTCTTAATATTTTCTCCAGATATTTCATGGTTAGCATATAGAGTATTACTGATTTTCAAATGTCAATCTTGTATCTTACAGCTTCACTGAACTCATTTATTATTTCTAACAGTTTTTTGGTGGTGCCTTTAGGATTTTCTGTATATAAGATCATGTCATTTGCAAACAGGGACAATTAAACTTCTCTTCCAATTTGGTTGCCTTTTACTTCTCTTGCCTAATTACTTTGGCTCTGGCTTTCAGTACAATGCTGAATGGGAGTTGTGAGAGTGAACACCCTTGTTCCTGATCTCAGAAGAAAAGCTTTCAACTTTTCACTGTTTAATATGATGTTAACTTGTCATCTGTGGACTTTATTGTGTTGTAATACATTCCTTCTATAGCTAATTTGTTGAGGACTTTTATCAGGAAAGGGTGTTGAATTTTGCCAAAATCTATAGAGAGGATTTTGTCCCTCACTCTGTGATGTGGGGAAACAGCCTTTTGACAATAGAAGCAGAGATTGAAGTGCTGCAGTTGCAAGCCAAGGAATGTCAAAGATTGATGATCACCACCACAAGCTAGGCAGAGGCAAGGATTCTTCCCTATAGGTTTCAGAGGGAATGTGGCTCTGTGGACTCTTGATTTTGGAATTCTAGCCTCAAAAACAGTGAGAAAATAAAATTCCATTGTGCTAGGCCATTCAGTTTGTGGCACTTTGTTACAGCTACTCCAGGAAATTAATACATAGATATTCCTCAAATATATTTTTATTTTTGTGTAAATCGGGTTCTTTCTGGATATCTACATTTATAATTTTTAAAAAGAGGCACTTCATATTTTTAAATATTTTGACTTCATTTTAAGCTCCTAAAGTTTTTGCCTCACAGGTAAAGTTCAGTATTTTTTAATGTATACTTCTTAGTATATAGTACTACTAATTATTAGTATATAGTTAAGTATATAGTACTAAGAAGTGATCCCATTAAAAATAAGTGATTATTCCATTAAAAAATAGCAGTCATTAATGAGTGTGTGACCATTATAGCATGCAGGGATCTTGGTCCAGTATGTAATCATGGGCAGCGTCATAATTTGTCTCTTGTTGTCCCTTAAGTGACTCTGTGGGCCCAGCCCTGTCTCCTGCTTGAGAAGAAAGCACTAGAAGATTTCCTGGTCATTTTCAGAGTTTTCCTGGTTACTTACAGTTGACCAGGCTCAATACCATAATTGATATGCTCAGGTCAGTGAAATATCAAAGCTTGAACTCTCTCTAAAGCGTCTTCCCTTCCTATAGTTCTGGGTGTGCAACAGACTTCACCTTCAGTCTCCACTCAGGGTTCTAGGGATTCTTCCCAATCAACTACCTTGGGTGTTGAGTCCTTCAGGATTTGCAGTTCAGGGCAGGGAGAATAAGTATAAGAGAAACAGGAAAGCTGACTTTTCATGATTAAATGGTAAGCCCACCCCGCTCACGTTAAAGCTATCTTTTCTTCTTAGAACTTATCTTCTAACATATGTTATAGTTTACTTATTGTTATGCTCATTGTTTGTTGTCTGTCTCCTCCCACTAACAGAAGCTCCACAGAAGCGAGACCTATGTTTTGTTCACTGACACATCCCAAGCTTTTAGAAGGTTGCTTGGCAGTAGGAGGTGCTCAGTGAACATTTGTTGAAAGAATCAGTGAATCAAACAAAAAGATACACAGCACCTCTCTGAGCTTGGCAGTTTCGGAAAGCTGATTTTTCTTCTTTTGTGGCCTTTTGTGAGTTGGCAGAAGTACCCCTCACCCGGCCCAGTGCCAAGTCCCTATCACTGGGGCCTCTCCCTTGCAGCTCTCATGTCAGTGAAGCATCTCTATTCCATCTGGCCAGTTATGGCTGCATGACCCATGCTACCCAGAAGGACTTATTTAGCTGCTTTGTCCTGAGACCCTCCCTGAGATCCCTTCTATCAGGATCCATGACCTCCTTTTGCCTCTGCTGTCTCTCGGCCACACCTGTTTCTCAATGGGGTCTACCCATGGTTCCTGGGAAACACTCAGGTTTTCTTAACAAATTCTGGAAGTGTGGCCAGCCCCCATGCAGCGCCTCTTCTGGCTCTGTTTGTGCAGCAGCCAACCAATGGCCAGGCGATGTCAGGTTTCCCAGACCTGGGTCAGATGCTAGCACCAGCCCCCACTTTTGTGTTCCCAAATGCCACCATTGCGGCCCACCCACTTATAGCTTTAAAGCCAGGCACCTTCAACCTGCCCCCTTGGGAGTGTGAGAGTCGGACTCTCAACAACAACCCTCTTTCCCCAACTCCTCACAACTCATACCTTTAATGTGAAAGAGGGGTTTCTGAGTTGCCCAACTCCTTCCCCTCACTTCCTTTTTGCAAGTCCTACAGGGTGGTTTCACACCTTAGTTTGAAATGTGGTATCTATTGTCATTTAGGATCTTAGTGAAATGTGATTTGATCCCCATCACTAGGGCATACTCTGTGACAGGCCCCGTGTTTATCACTATAATTTAGAATCTATGTGCATTTTATCATTTATTCCTCTTAACACCTCTGTGAGACAGGTACTATTCTTGTCCCATTTTACATATGAGGAGATTGAAGCTAAGGTAATTTAATAGCTTGTCCAGATCAATCAGCTATAAAGTGACAGAATCCAGATTCAAATCCAGGTCTATGTGACTCCTGGGCCTAATATAAATTACTGCAATAGTTAAAATTTTTTTTTTAGACAGCGTTTCACTCTACCACTCGGGTTGGAATGCAGTGGCATGATCCTAGCTCATCACAGCCTCGACTTCCTGGGCTCAAGTGATCCTCTTACCTCAGCCTCCCAAGTAGCTGGGACTACAGGCACACACCACCACATCTGGCTAACTTTTAAAATATTTTGTAGTGAGGAAGTCTTGCTATGTTGCCTAGGTTGGTCTTGAACTCCTGGGCTCAAGCAGTTCTCCCTCCTTGGCCTACCAAAGTGCTAGGATTACAAGCGTGAGCCACCGTGCCCCTGGGTCTTTTTTAAAATGACTACATGGAGGAGAACTGATCATACATCCAGAATTAATTCATGAGCATAGAATAAATGTCTATAATGGCGGAGCCATCATATACTTTGGATCTCTGCCATAGCAGTTAGCTTATTTTAATGGATGCACGCCGCGTGGCTGATACTTAAACAGGTGTGTAAGCAGAATCCGAGGCTTCCAGGCCAGACGAAGGTAAGTACGCCATGAAATCTGGGCATTGATAAAATAAAAATAAACATTCAGATAACATTTAATGCCAGTAAAGGGTTGACTAACTAGCTATAGCCTGGGTAGTATCCAGGGGACAGTTTTGAGAATCCATAAAAAACATGATCCACATATTACCTTGACCATATTAGGTAAATGGTCCCCATTAACAAAACTCCCTAAATCCCATTCTAATTTCTCATGTACATTCAGAAAATTGACCCAAAACCTCCGGGAGCCTTGGCTAAAGGAAGTCATCAGCCTTGATCCTGCTAACAGAGCCGTCCCTGCTGTCCTCTTGCTTGTGTGTTTCATATTTCATTTCAATTTTGGCCGTTCTAACCAGATCCATGGGAAATGTGACATCTGACAAGATAGCTATCCAAGCAGACAGCTCAGTTTTTTAAATGAGCTAAATTAATTTGTTTGCAAACACTTACTTTCCCCTGAGGAAGATGAGATAGAACTCCAGGTTCTCCCCAACCATACCACGATTCACACCTTGTTCGTGGTGTGAATTTTGAAGGATTTCCTGTACCTGCTCATCATGGGGAGACGGGGAGAATTGAGCAAGTGAAGAGGATCTTGTTGAGTCTGAAAATCAGATTGATGAAAGAGGCTGTTACTGGTTTGGAGGAATATGGGTGGCCATGACCAGAACGAGCCTTCTCTGAGGTGACTCACTGGTGCTTCTTTGTCTCAATGTGGTGGCCAGATGAGGTACATGCACACAGTAGAGACTTCATAAATGTTTCCTGGGAACAACTTCTAATGAGAGTCTGCATGGCATGAGGGGCCACACTGTTGGCTCTGCCCTCATAATCTCTGTGATTTGGGTAAGTCGCTTGACTTCTCAGTGCCTTTATTAGCTCATCTGCAAAAGGATTTGTTCTGAGAGTTGAAAAGTAAGTAGATGTAAATTAGGCAGTTACAACAGAGGCTAGCATTTAGGAAGGGTTACATAAGTGTTGCCCTTGTTCTTATGAAGCAGTATTAATATTCTCCTTGAATATTGACTTTCAGAATATTGGAGAGATTCTCAATGTCTTTCTCTCAATAAATGGAAGAGAAAAGGAGTATGGAACAGATACAGCTTATCAAGATGATATTTTTGCATCTAAAAAACATTTGGTGTCTAAATATCTTTATGATTTTAAAAATTAGCATATCCAGTCGTGTATTTTTTATTAGACCTACTGCTTGCCAAACTCCGTGCTACATACTGGGGATTCTGAGTTATTATCATAAGCCAAATCCAGTCTCTGCTTTTTTTCTGAGATTTTATCATCTAAACTAGGCATGTCCAACCCACAGCCCATGGGCCATATGTGGCCCAGGACAGCTAGTAATGTGGTCCCACCAAATCTTTTCACATCATGTGTTTTTTAGCATTTATTTTCTTCATAGTTCCATTTTTGAAGTTCACAATCACACCCTATTTATGACATCGCTTTTTGGCAGCACACACACTCGTGAGTAGCTGTTTTCAATGATGAAGCACATGAAGAGCAAAATTCAAACAAACATTTCTAATGAGCACCTTGAGAACTCACTAAGAATTTCTACCACTTCCATTGAACTGGACATTGACAGATTAACTTTACAAAAACAAGGGCAAATTTCCCACTAGTTTTATATTGTTCTCATTCTTCTAAACTTTAAAATAAAAATATTTATAAAAAGAAATCTTATTATATATATACTAACTATATTATATAATGTATGTGTGGTTTAGAACAATTCCTCTTTACTCAATGCAGCCCAAGGAAGCCAAAAGGTTGGACACCCCGATCTAAACCCTGTTGTTTACAAAATATTTTTTCCAGGTCACAAATTTTCAGAAACTGCTTTAACTTTATATTTTAAGTCTTTAAACTTTTATAAGCTGGTTCCTTTTTTCAGGACCCTTCTCTAACATACTTTGGCCTACACAACTACATATGGAATCCAGTGTCCATTAATTATTTAAGTCATCTGGCGTTCAGTGTATTTGTATAAGAATTAATAATTTTACCTTTTTTTTTTTTTTTTTTTAAAAGATCTGACTTTGAGATCACCGGCATTTTAAAAAGATTACTCATAATTCTGTGTGTTATTTTGTATCCATCTTTTTCCTTCTATAAAGTGAAAACCAAAACATTTTGATGAGGTAGGATAGCCGATGATTGTGGGACCCATCCCCTAGAATGTGGAGTTTGGGGCTGTGGGCACTGAGAAGCACCCCCAGAAGGACTGGCACTACAGAGCACTAGGTGTCCCTCTTTCATCCACATCCATGGCAGACAACACTGATGCCTACTGACATGCTTCCTTGCTGCCTGGACGCTGCCTCAGAGCCCTTCTCCACACAGAGTGCCATGTGGCCCTGTGAAGCAACCTGAGTGTTATCAGTGTGTAAACTTTCCACACCAATTCCGTAGGAGGCCACCGTTAGCAACCAGATACACACTTACCTTTGAAGCCTCTATATTTGTGAGTAGGGATGGAGTAAAGAGTGCCACAAACTGGGTGGCTTAAAACAACGGAAATTTATCTCATATTCTGGAGGTCAGAAGTTCAAAACAAGGAGTTGGCAGGACCAGACTCCCTCCCTGGGTGAGGATCCTTCCTTGTCTCTTCCAGCTTTTGGTGCTTCTAGCATTCCTTGGCGTTCCTTGGCTTACAGGTACCTCATTCCGGTCTCTGCCTCTGTCATCCCATGATGTTCTCATTGCCTCTTCACACTGCTTCCCTGTGAGTCTCTGCTTGTATTTCATCTCCCCTTCTTATAAGGACACTGGTCATATGGGTTAAAGACACACCCTGCTCTAATATGACCCCATCCTGATTAATTACATCTACAATGATCCTCTTTCCACATGAAGTCACATTCTGAGGTTCTAGGAAGGACATACATTTTGGGGGGGGGGGCACTATCCAATCCAGCAGAGGCTCCCTACTGTTGGTCATTATCACACAACTGGTTTATCCCATCAATAGTTGCTGTCTTGGCCCTGGAGGAGCAGAAAGAGGGCTGGCAGGGGCAGAGAGTAGTGAAAGAAATGTGGCATTGGAGGGCTCACAAGAAACTGCCAGTAAAGAGCTATGGTAGAGGGACAGGCCACATGGAATATGCACCAGGGAGAGGGTACAGGTGACCCAGAAATTAGGAAGAGGGATTCAGTTTACCCCCTCACAGCTTGGTTCAGGGCGGGGAGCCAACCCACAACTGCTTTCCAGAAGCGCAGCTGCAGACGGCCCAGCTTAACCTGGTGTGTGGGGTCTGGCTTGTTCCTGACATGCACCACCTGGCTGATTTTAAAGGACAAAATAGAAGATACAGCACCATAGGTAAATCAGATTCTTGCCCTGTTTCCCAGAAAGACTCTATTATTATTATTATTATTATTATTATTATTATTATTATTATTAGGCTTACTAGCATTTACCAGAATCTTTATTTTCTGAAACAATGTCTGTGATTACAATTGCAGTTCCATGGTCACAATAGTGACAGTTTGGGAAGTACTTTAAGGCTTATCTTCATTCATTATGCACTGCCACCTTTCTAGGGTTTTTTGGTATAAAATCTCTTTCTAGGTTCTTAAGGGTTCAGATGTCCAAAGGACATCTGTGGAGTATTTTATAATTTTCTCTTTCTGTGGGATTGTGCAGTTGGAACAGAGAGGGGTCAATGTTATTTATTAGTTATTCAACAGCTGATTGCTTTGCCATCTATACAGGATACACTATGCATACTTCCTGTTCAGCTGGTTTTCTAGGCTGCAATGTTATTACTGTGCCATGACATACAGTGTTATCATTTTGTCTGTTTTTTTCAAACAGCATATATGCAACATACTTCAATAGGTTTTTCTTTTATCTTAAATATGAAAGCTAGACAGAAAAGCCATTCTCTATTTTTGCAGCATATTATGATTCCTAGAATCAACATAATTATCTACATAAGCATCTGATAGACCCTACTCTTAAGTTTTTGTTTTGTTTTGTTTTGTTTTAGTTGGAGTCTTACTCTGTTGCCCAGAGTGGAGTGCAGTGGCATGCTCACAGCCTCTGCAGCCTTGATCTGCTAGGCTCAGGCAATTCTTCTGCCTCAGCCTTCCAAGTAGCTGGAACTACAGTGTGGTGCGTGCCACCACACATGGCAAATTTTTATTTTTTTATTGTAGAGATGAGGTCTTGCCATGTTGCCCAGGCTGGTCTCAAACCTATGGGCTTGGGCAATCCTCTTGCCTCCACCTCCCAAATTGTTGGGAATACAGGTTTGAAAAATCACCTGGCCAGCGATTTTTTTTTTTAAATTAAGTAACTAACTTTCTTGGAGTCATGATAGATTAACTTATTTATACAATTATATAGTTATATTGGATCCTTTTCTTATTCTATAATCTAGGTGGTTTTGTCTGTCTGTTAAGATCCACTCTTTTTATACTTTAAAACAGTTGGCAAATTGCTTCACCCATTTCAAATCGTACCATGAAATTCACACAGTGACTGAATAGTGCATTTCTCTAGAAATGTACATACTTGATACAGCACCTGTCAGGAGAGACTGCTGCTGCTGATTCCAAGGTTTTTGTGGAGCAAAGCCACAGAGGACAGCACAGTTGGGAGTGGGAAAGAAGTCTGAGAGAAGAGAGCAGAGATTGGGGATTACTGGTGTCATCCCTAAGATTGTCCCTAAATGGTCTGGAACCTCAACATAGGAGCTCAGTGGACCCACTCAAGAACTTATAAATAACCAATGCCCAAGCCTGAGCCCCAGACACTTCGACTCAGTGGGTCTGGGGTAGGCCCAGCATCAGTTGTGCATTCCACGTGGCAAGGGACATGGAAGCCAACATCTAGCAGATGGCATATATAATTACTGATTGGTTTTAGAAGATCTTAAAAAAGAGAAGGGGAAACAAAAAATTGCCATTAATAAAAACAAAACTTGGCTACTCCAAAGTTGGAAATGGAATAGCAATCTTTGTGAGGGGTGGGCACGTGTTCCTTTGAGGCTGATTGTCCCCTGAGGCTTTCACACAATGACTCCAGGCTCCACCAAGCCATGCTAGAAAGAAAGGAAGGAGATGCTGTGCACCTATAACCCCAAGTCCCTACCCTAAACACACAACCCTGCCCTAAAAATCCTGCTCCACAACTGAGAGGGGGCTGGAATATTCAAATAAGATTTTACAAACAATTATGCCAGCAGATCAAAAATAAGGTCACAGCTCCACTACCCATAAAAGCTCAGGGTGGAGGTGGGGTTCACTTCACTTCTAGTAGCCTGGTTTCCTTATCTTTCAAATGAATATAATAATCAGCCTTGCAGGTAGATTATCTTATAGGGTTGTAAGGAAATTTAATGAGCTAGCATTTATTAAAAAGTGCCTGACATGTAATAGGTGTCAGTGACGGGTAGCTTTTGGTATTGTTAGTCCCAAACTAATATGCTCACAAATAAAACTATCACAGGACCCACCAACCCTGGATGCAGGTCCACTTCCCATAGAGGACACAAGTAAGTAAGCATAGTTAAATCTTATCTCCCACTTCCCCTTGGCAATGCCAAAGGAGTTCCAGCTTCTAGAAGAACCTCTTTGTTCTCCAGATAATTGATGCTGGGAATTTCGGGCAATTTGCAGATCCCCAGCCTTCTGACCACTGGGATGGAGCCCGTTGTAGCATTTTAATACAATGCAATGATACCAACATAGAACAGGGACATTGATTGCAAAGTCTTCTCGAACTTCTAAGCACGTGGTAGGCAAATAGTGGTAAAAAAAAAAAAACCACGTGGCTGCAGTTGGAAGATTCACATCTTTCAGGGTCACTGAGATCAGCTCTATTTTAAAAAAAGATTTCCAGAAGAGGAAATTAAAACCAGTGTCTCATTCTCTCAAGCAGGAGGGCAATGTCTGATTATCATTGCTATTATTACAGTTATTAAAGTTTATAAGCCAGGCATAATTACAGAATGAGACCTTTAGCATAGTGTTTTTCAGAGTATGGTTCCTGACCTTGTGCCAGTTGGTGAACTGTCTGTTATTGGTCTGTGGTGAGATAGTACAGAATTGGAGAGTAGATGTTAAGAGAGTTTTAGATTTGACATTGTCATGAGACCAGTGATATAGATGGGTCTCACAGAACAGGGCTTAGACCAGCCTAAGTGTTGCCAGACTCACATGGTGAATGGAAGGAGGCATAGGCTACATATTAATTGTACACTTTAGGACCATTCCTTGTTTCACAATGAACTGGGGAAAAACAAAATTGATACTTCACCACAGATGGCCTTAGGTGGGATCCTCCAGAAACATCTCTACTTTTGCAGATGTAAAAATGACTACTGGGGGAGATTGTGACCTACTGATGACACAGCCAGGTAAGAGTAGATTTGAAATTACATTTTGATCTTACACCTGACTCCTCAGCCACTGTCTCAAAACAGTGGCTCAAACCAACAAGGTATTGAAGAGCTAAAACTAAATCCTGGAGGAAAAGGTGATTAGGGATTCTGCTCATGTGTAGGATCTTGGGAGAACTGGGTGACAGCTGTCCCTTGGTTTACTATGGAAACATAGTAAAACCCATGAGAGTATCTCTGTAGAGGGCAGAGGTATGGCTTCCTATGACCTAAAATAATTACCACCACCAGATTGGGTCTATACTGGGGAGAGATAAAAGAGGTCTGCATTTTTGTATATTTGTATTGGAGAATCAAGAAAAGAAATGTGCATAGACAGAAGTGGAAATAGTCTCACTTATTCACTAATTTTGGGCACCTACCATGTGGTAAACACCATTCTTGGTCTTGGAAATATAAACTCCAATTAGCTGCATTTTCGTTTTCAGGAGTTTGTAATCTAATGGGAGGGAGAGATGACAAACTCCTTCTGTTTGCAGTGAGATACTAGGCACTACTATTTGTCCCGTACTGTTTTAGGAAGTGAAGACTAAAGTCCCTGTCCTCATGAAGTTTGCATTCTCGTAGGAGGTAAGGCAATGAACAAATACATATAGAGTTTCCAAGAAGTCATATGGATGAGAAAGAGAAATAAAGAGGGTGAGAGAGCAGTGAGAAGGCTTGTCTGAGGAGCTAACATCTGCGCAGAGACCAGATCACACAAAGGCTTGATGGGTGATGGGACAGAGCCAGAGATGGTGGCCAATGAGCAAGCATGAGAGCAACATTTCAATAAGACCAAAGAAGGCAGGAAGAGCTTCCTCAGGGAGATGAGAAGCATGTTCAGCCTGGGAAGATGGGTGTCTTTGTTTGTGTTGCTGTAACAAAATACCACATTAATACCTTTATAAATTAGGGTAATTTATAAAGAACAGACATTTATTTTCTCAGAGTTCTGAAGGCTGGGAAGTCCAAGAGCAAGGTGCCGGCATTTGGTGTCTTGTGAGAGCCTTCTTGCTGCGTCCTCATGAGGCAAAAGGGATAAAAGGGAAGGAAGGGGTGGGAGGACAAAAGCTCCCTTGCACCTCTTTCATAAGGGTGTTAATCCATTTATGAGGACTCCACCCTCATAACTTAATCATCCCTAAATGCCCCACCTCTTAATACTCACATTAGTGATTAAGTTTCAACACATGAATTTGGGGGAACACATTTAGACCACAGCAATGGTGATTTCCATTTGAATTGCTTTGAGTTCCAGGTGATTGGAAGACACCCAGGTGGAGGTGCCAGCTGAGTAAGTAGTTGGACATAAGTGTTTATCCCCCATTTATTAGGGCTTATTAATGGAAGCAATAATTGAATTTGCTGCATAGAGAGTTGGAATAGGACCCCACTGTTCTCTTCCCATCTCAGAAGTTTTCCCACTGTTCTCTTCCCACCCCAGGAGTTTTCCCACTGTTCTCTTCCCACCCCAGGAGTCATGATGTCGTGGCCATCATTCCTTTGAGACATTGTTGGAACTGGTGAGCCAGTCCTTGCTGCTGTGTTTATGATCCCTTCACAGACAACAACAGGTACTCTCCTAGGTGTTTTATTCTCAGTAACTCATTCAACCCTCACAAAACCTGTGAGACAAGCACTACTGATCATTTTATAGGTGGAGAAATGGAGGCACAGAGAGATTAAGTAACTTGCCAAGGTCACCCAGTGCCTAAGTGGCAGAGGTTGGCTTTGCCTCAGGCAGCTAGGATCCAGGTTTGTCCTGGTGACCACCCCAATATACTTGTTCTCAAGCTGAATCTCTTTCAATCCCTGCCTTCTGATCTTTACCCCCCAGACACTCTGCTATTTCCTGAGGGAGGCTGGAGGCCCAGCCAAGGTGCATCCTCACATTCAGAATGTTCTTTCTCTTTGGGCCTTTGTGACTCCTCCAGGACATCACATGCTTGCCCTGTGTCAGCTATCTGGGTTCAAAGTTGTTGATCAGAACCCTGAATAACCCAGTAATGGCAGAGAGAGAATGTCAGGGGATCAACAGCCAGCCTGGAGTGTGCCCTTAAGATGAGGGAGAGCCAGGATTGGCTCATAGGCACACTTCTGGTTGCCAGCAGTGGTTTGCACAGTGGGCTTTTTATAACAGCGGGTTGGGAAATCAATTTAGCAGGTTGTGACTAGCAATCTTTAAACATGATGAAACAGAGTAGACTAGAATAGGAAGTGTCAGAGTATACCACATGAAATATGGGTAAGTGTATGTATGTGAAAATATATTTGGGTGATGATGTAGAGTGTTGTTTTTTTTTTTTTTTTTTTTTTTTGAGTTGGAGTCTCACTGTCGCCCAGACTGGAGTGCAGTGGCCGCTCCCAGCCACCGCAGCCTCGACCTGCTGGGCTCCAGCAATCCTTCCGCCTCAGCCTTCTTCCGAGTAGCCAGAATTACAGGCGCACGCTACCATGCCCGGCCAATTTTTTTTTTTTTAATTTATTGTAGAGATGAGGTCTCGCCAAGTTGCCCAGGCGGGTCTCGAACCTGCAGGCTCAGGCAATCCACTCACCTCAGCCTCCCAAAGGCACAGGATTACAGGCTAAGCCACCGAGCCCAGTTGTAGAGTGAATTTTTATTGTGGTCTATAGTTTTAAAAATGTTTGAAAAACACTGGGCTTGAGGTCAGGCACTGTGGCTCATGCCTGTAATCCCAGCACGTTGGGAGGCTGAAGTGGGAGGATGGATTGAGCCTAAGAGATCAAGACCAGCCTGGGCAACATAGCAAGGCCTCATCTCTACAAAAAATCAAAAAATTAGCAGGGCATGGGGACACATGACTGTAGTCTCAGCTACTCAGGAGGCTGAGGCGGAAGAATCACCTGAGGCCTAGAGATCAAGGCTGTGGTGAGTCAGACAAAATTGCCAGATTTTGTCACTGCACTGAAGCCTGGGCAACAGAGTGAGACTCCCAACTCAAGAAAACAAAACAAAACAAAATATTGTGCTGACCATCCATGGCAAAATTTTTAAAAAATAGATAATTAAAAATAAAAAATAGCCGGGCTCGGTGGCTCAGCCTGTAATCCCGCGCCTTGGGAGGGTGAGGTGAGTGGATTGCCTGAGCCCGCGGGTTCGAGACCTACCTGGGCAACTTGGTGAGACCTCATCTCTACAATAAATAAAAAAATTAGCCG
>CAUYQG010025744.1:0-30831 GCA_963574415.1 Tarsius wallacei
TTTATTTATTTATTATAAAGATGTGGGGTACAATTCAGGGTTAGGTATACAAACATTGATCATGCAGGTACCCTTGTTGATGAGGTATGCCCCTCCCTCCCCTAGCAGTTTCCCTCAACTACTAGTCCCACCCCCCAACTCCCCTGACAGTTTTTCATTACTGCCTATTGCTTTCTTATAGCATTATAATTGTTCAAGATCCACATTCTTACCAATACTTGTTATCATTCCTCATTTCTAAAATGATTGTTCTAAGAGGTTTGAATTGATAGCTCATTGTGGTTTTCATTCACGTTTTCCCAATAACTAGCGGTATTGAGCTTTTTTTTTTCTTATGCGTGTTGGTCAACTGTGTCACTTGTTGAAAAATGTCTGTTCAGATTTACTATGGTTTGAACGTATTACCTCAAAAATGTCAGTGTTACCAACATGGGGACTTTAAGAGGTGATGAGATCAAGAGGGCGCCTCCTTTGTGAGTGGAAACAGGTGCCCTTATAAGTAGTAGGGAATTTGTTCTTCCTTACCCTTCCACTTTCCATCATATGAGGACACGTTATTTCTCCCCTTTGGAGAATGCAGCCCTTGCCAGACACCAAATGTTATTGATTTTCTTGCTATTGAATTGAGAAACATATATTTTGAATATTAGCCACTTATCACATGTATGGTTTGCAAATATTTTCTTCCAATTTAATTTGTTTTATTATTCTATGGGTGGTCTCCTCACTCTTTTGATTGCTCTGCTGTGTAAAAACTATTCAGTTTGATCTACTCTCCCTTATTATTATTATTTGCACATGCTTTTGGGATCATATCTAATAATCTTTGCCCAGGTTAATGTATGGAGTTATTCACCAGTGTTTTTTTCTAGTAACTTTACAATTTCAGATTTTACATTAAGCCTTGGCCTATTTTAAGTTTATTTTTGTATAGGGTGTGACTTGAGGGCCTAATTCATTCTTCTGCATGTGAATATTTAGTTTTCCTAACAACATTTATTCAAAAGACTGTCTTTTCTCCATTGTGTGTTCTTGGCACCATTGTCAAAAATCAATTGAGTGAAAAACATGGGTTTATTTAGGGGATCTCTCTTGTTCCATTTATTGATGTGTATCTTTTTATACCCGTACTATGCTATTTTGACTATAATCACTTATATATTATATCACTTATATATTTTGAAATCAGGATGTGTGATGCTTTCTGCATTTTTTGCAAATGATTAGCTATTCCAGATCTTCTGTGGTTGTATATGAATTTTAGTATTTTTAAATTTTTTCGTGAAAGATTACATTGGAATTTCGATATAAATTGCAACAAATCTGTAGATAGCTTTGGGTGATATGGGCACTTTAACAATATAAATTCTTCCAATTTTTGAACATGAAATACCGTTCCATTTACTTGTGTCTTCTACATTTCTTCTATCAATGTTGTATAGTTTTCAGTGTAAGGATCCTTCACCTTTTTGGTTAAATTTATTTCTAAGTACTTTTTAAAGCTATTGTAAATGGGATTTACAAAATATTTTATTTTCGGGTAGTTCATCATTAGTGTATAAAAATACAACTAATTTTTGTATGCTGATTTTGTGGCCAGAAAATATACATAATTTGTTTATTAGTTCTTACTGTTGTTTGATGGAGTCTTTAGGGATTACTATATATAAGATCATGCCATCTGCAAAAAAAGAGACACTTTTCCTTTTTATCTATTTGAATTCTTTTTATTTGTTCCTCCTGCCTAATTCCTCAGCTAGAACTTCTAGTATTATGTTGTCTAGAAGCAGTGAGAGAGGGCATCTTTGTTTTGTCTTTGATCTCGGAGAAAAAAATTGTAATTTTTTGCCCTTGAGTATAATGTTAGCTATGGGCTTGTGACAGGTGGCCTTTAATTTGTTGAGGTAAGTTCCTTCTCTACCTAATTTGTTGAGAGTTTTTTATCACAAAAGGATGTTGAATGTTGCCAATTTTTTTCTGCATTTATTGAGATGAGTTTATGGTGTTTGTCCTTCATTCTGTTAATGTGGTATTTAATGTTCATATCATTGGATTTGCTGAACCATTTTTCATCTCAGAGATAAATCCCACTTGATCATAGTGAATGACCTTTTCATTGTAAAGATGTGGGAGCACAAGTCAGGATTAGGTACATGAGTAGTTTATGTGCAGGTGAAGCTTGGGCCCCCAACTTGTCCTTACTTCCCCTGGTTTAGGGTCAGGTACCCTTAGTGAAGTTACATGCCCCATCTTCTTCCCCTGGCAGTATCCTACTACTGCTGATCCCATTCTTATAGTATTATGATAAATGTTCAGGACCTACTTATAGGTGAGAAAATGTGATATTCATCTCTTTGTTTCTGTGATAGATCACTGAGTATGATGGACTCTAAATCCATCCAAGATACTGTGAAGTCCATAATTTTGTCCTTTATGACTGCATAGTATGTCATCATGTATATGTACCACATTTTCTTTATCTAGTCCACTTTTGATGGACAGCAGGGTTGGTTCCATGTTTTTGCTGTTGTAAAGTGCTGCAGTAAACATGAATTTGCAAGGTTTTGGTTTTTTTTTTTTTTTTTGGTAGAATGATTTTAGTTCCTCTGGGTATACTCCCAGAATGGGGGACTGCTGGGTCATATGGAAGGTCAATTTCTAGTTCTTTTAAAAATCACCACACTGTTTTCCATAGAGGTTGAACTTGTTTTCCCACCAACAGTGTAGAAGCATGTGAACAACCTTTAAAATATGCTGTTGAATTCAGTTTTGCTTAGGATTTCTGCATCTATGTTCATAAGGGATATTGGCCTATAATTATTTTTTTCTTGCAATGTCCTTTGCTGGCTTTGGTATCAAGATGATGGTAGCCTGATGAAATTGTTTTGGAAGTGTTTTTTCCTTGCTTTTTTTGGAATTGTTTGAGAAGGGCTAGTGTTATTTGTTCTTTAAATGTTTGGTAGAATTCACTGATGAAGCCATCAAGTTCAGAGTTTCTTTGATAAGAGATTTTTATTATTGATTATAACTTTTAACTTATTTTTTATTGCTCGGATTTTCTATATCTTTGTGATTTAGTCTTCGATGATTTATTTGTCTAAGAATCTATCAATTACCTCTAGGTTATAAAATGTTTTAGTGTATTATTATTCGTAGTAGTTTCTTATGATTTGTTTTGTATTTTTTGTGACAATTGTAATATCTTCCCCTTTCATTTCTGTTTTGGTGTATTCATTTTTCAACTTTATCTTTTCAAAAAACCAACTCTTACTTTTGTTCATCTTTTCTACTGTATTTTTTACTCTCTACTTTATTTATTTCTGCACTGATCTTTATTATTTTCTTCCTTCAACAAATACTGGCATTATTTTGTTCTCTTCTAGTTTCTTTCTTTTTTTCTTTCTTTAATTTGTTGTAGAGATGAGATCTCGCCAAGTTACCCAGGCTGGTCACGAACTCCTGGGTTCAGGCAATCCTCTTACTTCAGCCTCCCAAAATGCTGGGATTACTAGCGTGAGCCACTGTGCCTCGTTCTGCTAGTTTCTTGAAGTATGTTAGGTTGTCAATTTGAGATATTTTTTCTTTTTAATGTAGTCATTTACTACTATAAACCTTTTAAAAATTGTAAACATGTGGGGTACAATTCAGGGTTAGGTATACAAATGTTCATTATGCAGGTACCCTTGTCGATTCCAACTGCCAATTCCACTCCCCCTCCTCTTGCAGTTTCCCACTACTGCCAATCCCTTTCTTATAGTATTATGGTGATTGTTCAAGGTCTGCTTACGAGTGAGAACATATGGTACTCAGTTCTTTGTTTCTGTGATAGATCACTGGGTATGATAGATTCTAAATCCATCCAAGTTGCTACAAAGTCCCTATGTTTGTCTTTCTTTATGGCTGCATAATATTCCATCATGTATATGTACCACATTTTAAAAAACTAGTCAGCTTTGATGGGCAGGATGATAGGTTCCACGTTTTTGCAATTGTGAATAAAGCTGCAACAAACATGCATGTGCAGGTATCTTTTTTGTAGAATGACTTGAGTTCCTCTGGGTATATTCCCAATTGGAGAATTGCTGAGTCACATGGAAGGTCAATTTCTAGTTCTTTCAGAAATCGCCACACTGTCTTCCAAAGAGGTTGCACCTGTTTGCATTCCCACCAACAGTGTAGAAGCATTCCTTTTTCTCCACATCCTTGCCAGCATCTGTTGTTGTTTGTTTTATTAATAATGACCATTCTTACTGGGGTTTGGTAGTATCTCAATGTGGTTTTGATTTGCATTTCTCTGATGATTAGTGAGGCAGAGCACTTTTTCATGTGTCTGTTGGCTGCACATATCTCTTCTTTGAGAAGTGTCTATTCATGTCTTTGCCCACTTTTTAATGAGGCTGTTTGGTTTTTTCCTTTTGGTGCATTTGAGTTCCTTGTAGATTCTAGATGTTAGGCCTTTGTCAGATATACAGTTGGCAAATATTTTTTCCCATTCTGTGAGCTGTCTCCCTGCTCTCTTGATGGTTTCCTTTGGTTTGCAGAAGCTTGTCAGTTTGATGAGGTCCCACTTGTCTATCTTATTTCTTATGGTACGGGCACTTGGGGTTTTGATCAGGAATTGGTTGCCAGTTCCAATCTCCACAAGGGTGTCTCCTTCATTTTCTAAGATTCTTACAGTTTGAGGTTTTACATTTAAGGCTTTGATTCATCTAGAGTTAATTATTGTGTATGGTGGTAGGTAGGGGCCCTGTTTCAATCTTCTGCATGTGATCAGCCAGTTTTCCCAGCACCATTTACTGAATAGGTTCCCCTCTCCTCAGTGGTTGTTGTTGAAGGCTTTACCATAGATGAGTTGGTTGAGAAATTGAGCTTTGCTTCTGGAATCTCTGTCCTGTTCCATTGGTCTGTGTGCCTGCTCTTGTACCAATACCAGCCTGTTTTGATAACTGTAGCCTTAGAGTAAAGTTTGAAGTCTGGAAGTGTAATACCTCCTGCTTTGCTTCTTTTGCTAAGGATTGTTTTGACTATTCATGAACATTTGTGTTTTCATATGAACTTCTGTATTGTCATTTCCAGGTCAAAGAAGAATAATGTTGGTCATTTAATGGCTATTGTGTTGAATCTGTAGATTGCCTTTGCTAAGATGGACATCTTAACATTGTTGATTCTTTCTATCTATCAGCATGGATTATTTTTCCATTTGTTTGTGTCTTCTTGGATTTCTTTGAGCAGTGTTTTGTAGTTCTCATTGTAAAGGTCTTTCACTTCTCTGGTTAGGAAGATGCCAAGGTAGTCCATTTTTTTGTGTGTCTATTGTGAATGGGACTGTGCTTTTTATTTGGTTCTCTACCTGCTTGTTTTTGGTATATAAGAATGAAAATGTCATTTGCACATTTATTTTGTACCCCTGAGACTTTGCCAAAGTCCTTTATCAATTCAAGCAGGTTTTTGACAGATTCCCTTGGATTTTCGAGGTATAGGATCATATCGTCAACATAGAGGGATAACTTAACTTCCTCTTTTCCTATTTGGATATCCCTGATTTCCTTCTCTTGTCTAATTCCTCTAGCTAGGACCTCCAACAAAATGTGAAATAAGAGGGGTGAGGGGGGCAGCCTTGTCTTGTTCCAGTTTTCAGGGGAAATGTTTCTAGTTTCTATCTGTTTAGCATATGTTAGCTGTGGTTTTTATCATTGATGGTGCTTACAATTTTGAGGTATGTTCCTTCTATACCTAGATGTTTGAGGGTTTTTATCCAGAAGCGATGCTGGATTTTATCAAGAGCTTTTTCTGCATCTTATGATATGGTCATGTGGTTCTTGTTTTTGCATCTGGTGATGTATGTAATTACATTTATGGTCTTGCGGATGTTGAACCAGCCCTGCATCCTGTGGATGAAGCCTACTTGTTCATGGTGGATGATTCTTGATATGTGTTTTTGGATCCAGTTTGTTAGAAGTTTGTCGAGGATTTTTGCATCTATGTTCAGAAGGGATATTGGCCTGTAGTTCTCATTTTTTTGGACCTTTATCCGGTTTGGATATCAGTGTGATGATAGCATCATAATATGATTTGGGGAGAATTCCATCCTTCTCAATTGCCTGGAATACTTTCAATAGGATTGGTATCAGTTCCTCATTATATGTTTTGTAGAATTCTGCTGGAAAGCCATCTGGTCCATGGCTATTTTGGTAGTAGCTTTCTTATGACATAGTCAATTTCCTGGGTTGTTATTGGTCTATTTTGTGTCTCAATGTCTTCTTGTTTCAACTTGGGGAGGTTGTGTGATATTAGAAAGTCTTCCATTTCATTTAGGTTATCAAGTTTGTTTCCATACAGGTATGCATAGTAATCTCTGATAATCTTTTGTTTTTCTTCAAGGTCAGTTGTGACTTGATTTTTTGTATTTCTGATTGTGTTTATTTGGGCTTTTTCTCTTTTTCTTGTTCATTCTCAACAGAAGGTTCATCAATCTTGTTAATTCTTTCAAAGAACCAGCTTTTTGTTTTGTTGGTGTTTTCTATAATATTTTTGTCTTCTATGTCCTGTATTTGTACCCTTATTTTGATGATCAGGATTTTTCTGCTAAAGTTAGGGTTTTGGTGGTCTTCTCTTTCCAGCTCCCTTGGGTGACTTGTTAGGCTGTCAACTTGTGATATTTCCATTTTCTTGATTTGTGCTTGTAGAGATATAGATTCCCTTCTTTGCACTCTTTCATGACATCCAGAGGTTTTGGTAAGATTTTTCTTCATTTTTATTTGTTTCCATTAGTTTCTGCTTTGATTTCAGTGTTGACCTAGTAGTTGTTCAGCGTCATGCTGTTTAGCGTCCATGTCTTTGTGGGCTTTGGGGAAATTTTGTTGGTGTTGGTATTTATTTTTATTCCACTGTGGTATGAAGAGGTGCATGGCAAAATTTCAACCTTATGGAATTTTTTAATGCTTGCTTTATGGCCAAGGATGTGACTGATCTTGGAGTATGTTCCATGTGGTGATGAGTAGAATGTATATTCTGTAGTTGTTGGGTAGAGTATTCTGTAGGTATCTATTTGGTCAATTTGGTCAAGTGTCAAATTTAAGTTTTGGATCTCCTTGTTGATTTTTTTGTCTCAATGATCTATCTAGGGCTGTTAGTGGGGTATTAAAGTCCCCTGCTGTAATAATGTTAGAGTCAATATCTTTTTTATGTTTACTAAGTAGTTGCTTTATAAATGCTGGTGCTCCTTTATTTGGTGCATATATGTTTAGGATGGATATTTCTTGTTGATGAATAGAGCCTTTTAGCATTATGCAGTGTACTTTTGTATCTTTTTAAATTTTTGATAGCTTAAATGTTGTTTTGTCTGATATTAAGATTGTGACTCCTCCCTTATTTTGTGACCCATTTTCCTGGAAATTCATTTTACCTCCTTTAACTTTGAGTCTGTATGCATTCCTTGTGGTGAGATTAGGTTCCTGGATGCAGTAAATAATTGGGTCATGGTTTCTTATCCAGTTTGCCATTCTGTGTCTTTTCAACGGTGCATTTAGTCCATTCACATTCAAGCTGATTTTTGAAATGTGATTGTTTATCCCTGTCATGAGGTTCCTATAAAGTTTTTTTTTGATTTTTTGCTTTTTTTTTTTAGCTTTGCAGTTGATGTATGTGTCTGTTTTCAAGTTTGATGTTGTGATGTATTCTCTGTTGATTCTGTGCCCTGCTGTTCTCTTTGGATGTGTGTGGTCATTCTTTTTTTTTTTCTTTCTTCTGTGCTTAATTCTTTTTTAAGTGTCTCCTGCAAAGCTGGTTTGGAAGCTGCATAATCTCTTAGGGATTGGATGTCTGGGAAGGATTTTAATTCTCCATCACTGATGATGCTGAACTTGTCTGGGTAGGAAACTCTTGATTGAAATTGCTTATCTTTGAGGACTTTAAATATTGGATTCCACTCCCTTCTCACTTGTAGTGTTTCTGCCAATAGGTCTGCTGCTATTCTGATTGATTTTCCCCAGTAGGTAGTCTGACCTTTCTCACTTGCTGCCTTTAGGATTTATTTTTTCTTTTGTGCCTACTTTGTGTAGGTGAATTATTATGTGTCTAGGGGTTGGTCTTCTCATTTGATGTCTTGTGGGAGTTCTCTGTATCTCTTGTGTTTGGCTGGTCACATCTCTGGTGAGATGGGGAGAGTTTTCTTGGATTACCTCCTGGAATACTTGCTTCAAGGTGTTCTCTATTTCCTTTTCTTCTTCTGGGATACCAATCAGTCATAGGTTTGGCCTCTTGATGTAATCACACAACTCTTATAGGCCTTGTTCTTTCTTTGTGAGTTTTTTCCCTATGTCTTTTACAGATCGAGTTAATTTCATGTTCTGATCTTTCAAGTTCTGAGATTCTTTCTTCTACTAGACTTATTCTGCTTTCCATACTTGGCATCTTGTTATTTATTTCCTGGTTGAAATTTTTTGTTGCCAAAATCTGTGTTACAAGTTATTTCAGTGTTGCATCTTGTATTCTTGAGTTTTATTCACTCTTTCCATCAATTCCCGAATCCCTGTCATATTCTGGGACCAGTCATTGGTGACTTTCATTGTTTGGGCTCTGAGGTCTGATTTTTCAGGAGTTTTCTCTTTGTTATGCTTGAAATTACCTGTAGTCTTCTGTTGGTATTTCTTCACTTGTGACAGATCTCTTGCTTTTCTCTTTAGTTCCATTATTCAGTGTCAGTGGGAGACACTTTTGCTTCTGATATTTGTGCATCCCTCTTTTCTTCCTTTGATCTGGGCTCTGGATTTGTTCTATTTTAAAACTGGTCTGTGGGTGGAACGCTTTGCTGTCTCTTGTAGTTTTGAAAGTGGGATCTAGGATTCAGAAACTACTTGCAAATCACAATGTTCACTAATTGTGGTATGTGTTCCCTGAGACCCACTCCCCACCACCACTCTATATTATGATGCAATGGGTACATATGTATGCCCCCTGAGTCCAAGATACAGTAGCAACAATGAGGAGAACAGAGAAAAATAGAACAAAATAAGATGGACAAAAATTTTAAAAAATGAAAAAAAGACAGAATAATGATAGCAGAAACTTATGCAAAAAACAATTGAGCACACACACACACATAGACATCCCCCCCAAAAAAACAAACAAACTGGAATAACAACAAAGTGTAACAAAACAAAAAACAACAAAAAACTGGAGAAACTAAACACACACACCTAGCACAAAATGAATGGAGTAGAAAAAGAGAAAGACCAAAAAAAAGAAAAAAATAGGAATTCAGATTGAACCCTCACACATATATTCACACACACCTTGAACTAAAAATAGAGAAGAATAAAAGAGCAAAGGAAACAAACAAAAATCATTCACATACACACATAGAAAACAAAAAACAAAGAAGAAAGAAAGAGAAAAGAATAAAAGGGGGTTTTTCAGATCAAACCCTCACATACACATCCATGCACAATGAAAAAATATTTACAAAATAGAAAAACTAACAATCAAGCAAATATATATTTTTTAATTTAGAAAACAAACAAACAAACAAAACCTGCCCTCTTGTGGCAGGTTCTATAATTGTTCCTCTCCTCTGCTTCTCTACTATCTCCTGCAGAGCATCTGCCCCTTTCACTATACCCTCAGTGTCCAGAGCAGGGAAGGAAGAGGGGCAGTGGGGGTGAGTGGGGCTGCAGTCCTTTCCTCCCACTCTCATATGGTCAGGGGAATCCCCTCTGGTAGGGAGGTGCGAGATTGTCCCCTCCCCAGGTGTGTACTCATGAGGTGTGCTCCAGTCAAACCTATCCTGGAATGGAGTTCTTCTATTGTGGCTGATGTCCAGGCTCTGCCTTGGTTTGTCCCTTTCAGTCTGCCCCAGCTCTGTGGATCTGATGTTCAGAGGATTGCTGGGGAGGAGGGGAGTTGGGTCAGCCCTGGACTCATTACTGATCTCTTTAGAGGTCTTCCTCATCCTTTCTGGCCACACCCTTTGTCCTGTGGCTTAATCAGGATAGGGGGTGAGGAACCTGAGACTCAACACTTGTCCTGACCCTCTGAAGTTTGTGTTTTCAGGATATTCCCTCTGGGTCATCACCAACCCCTGAGTAGCTGATCTGCCGGTCACAGAGATAGAGTCTGTTGTTCCATGGTGAACAAGTCAGAGCACTTTCCTGCCCCATTTTCAAGATGGTGGCAGGGTGCCTCTTTGATCTTCTCTGCTGGTATTCTGCCTCTGGGCTTCCTCCACAGCCCTTGCTGCCAGTGTCTGGCCAGGTGCTGCAGTGGTGAGGCAAAGCCTGGAGATGGCATGGTCTCCTGCTATAGTGGTGAGGCAGTGCCTGGAGCTGGCATTCTCTCCCTGTGGCTTCTTTGCAGAAAAACATGTTAGTTAAAAATAAATGGCACTCAGCTTCTGCAACCCAGAAAGTGCTAGGGACCAAGCAGAGCAGCTGCAGTACCAGCTGCTTCTCCAGGAAGGCCCTGGCCACTTGTTCACAAGCCCCCACTTAATCAGTCTCTCCCAGCATCTTCCTCCCAGGTAGGGTTTTGTTGATTTAAAAAATGGTGCTTGGCTTCTACATCCCAGGAATTGCTAGGGTCCAAACTGAGCAGCTGTGGCACCAGCTGCTGCACCAGGAGAGCCCTGGCGCTTGTTTCCGAGCTGTCATTCAGTCAGCCACTCACACGCCCGCTCACTCACTGACACGTACACAAAATTTTCCATACACTCATTTACTCACACTGAGACTCGCATAGTCTGACTGACTTGGCCACCATCTTCCCAACACTCTGATAGATTATTTCTGTTACTTGATCAATTATGTTGTTGATGTTCTTTATTGCATTTTAATTTTTATTCATTTTTTTTTAGCTCCAGAATTTCTGGGTTTTAATCATTTTAATCTCTCAGTTAAGTTTCTCTTTTTGACCATCCATATTTTACTGATTTTATTGAACAGTTTTTCCTCTATTTTCTTGAAGTTTGTTGAGCTTGCTTAAAAGAATTATTGTAAATTCTTTGTCAGGTAGCTTATTTTTGGGTCACTTTTGGGTCAGCAACTAGGAAATTATTGTGCTGTTTTGATGGTGTTATGTCTTCTTGGGTTTTCATTGTTCTTGTTACTTTACATTGATGTCTGTGCATTTATTGACAGTCACCTCTTGCAGACTTTATGGTTTAGTTTTACTGTGGAAAAACCTTCCCCTACAGATGGATGCAAGGGTGCTTGCAGTTCTGGTTCCAGTGAGAGTGTCAGTGTAGTTTTGTTTTCAGCTCTCCCAGTTGAGGTTGATGTTGACGAAGATTTCAGAGACACTCAATAGTCAAACTGTAGGTATCTACCATGGCACTGAGGGTTGTTGGGGTCTTCAGTGGCAATGGATGCCAAGGTCCTACCAACGTCTTTTTCTCCTAATAAGAGAGTTGTGGCTTAATGAATAATTACTGGCACTGGGTTTGGCTTGTGTACTCCCTTACAGTGGTGGTGGCACTGGTGTCAGATGTGTGATGTCTATGGAGTGGTCACTGAACTGAGGTCTAAAACAGAAGCACTTGTGGAGGTACTACCACCCTTGAATCCAGGGTAATAATGTCACTGTTGTCTGAGGTGTAAATACTCCTGCTGCCTTATTGGTAACAGCATGCAAGGCATAGATTCTTGTGAAGCATCCAGGAGTCCTAAGAATCAGAGCACAGGTGTGCAGAGTCAAGCAGTTCTGAGGTCAGGGCATGGATTAGCTTTCTGTTTGCTGAGCCATTGTTTGGAGTGTTGGCATACTTTAGTGAGGACTAGAGAAAGAAAAATAAGAAGTTCAAACCAGCTAGCTGTGACAATGGCTCCAGTGTCTGAGTCATGGGAAGGCCCAATGAAACCATGGATTCTGGGTCAGAAGTGTGGGCAATTGTAGAGCAGCTATGGCTCAGAAGTTGGAGCATATGTGAGGTTCAAAGAGGTGGCAGCTTCTGTTCCATAGTGGCTCACCAGCAGCTGCTTCTTTGGGGGTTAAATGTGTGTAGCCTAATATTCCTCTCTGGGTTTGCCCAGCAGGAATGGTTATTGGACCTCAGTGGCGAGATATGCCTTTGTCCTCTAGACAGCAGGCTGCTGGGGAACCCAGTGATTTCCATCACATGGCTGATAGGGATAGCCTCTACCTTTCTTCTTTGCTCCTAGCCATCTTCTGACATTCTAGGTATGCCAATCTTACCAGAAACCATTTCTATCTGAATATTCTCCATTTTGTTGCTGTATTGTGTTGCTTCAGATTCTTTAGTAAGCCTTTGAATCCTGTATAGTCTATTTAAGTTTGTGAATAACTGTTTATATTTGTTTGTTTGTGGTGGGATTAAGGCTAGGATCTCTTATTCTGATGTCTTGGGTACATCACCTGCTTAAGTAAAGTTTTAAGTATCACGTGCCATGGCCAACTTCTGATTAATTTTGCCAAACTTGTGCAAGTTTCTATATGTATTACAGAAATTTTATATTAGACAGTAAAAAATGGTATCACATATCCAATACTAAAAAACATAAAAATGAATGTCATTATTCAGTAATCTCTATTTGATACTAAATGCATAAAATATTAGGAAAAGAGTTGTTGAAATATCTGTTTCACTTATCTTTAATGCATATGTCTTTTTGATTAATCTCCACTGTTCTTTGTACCACTGTTGAATAATACATCCAAATATGTATTACATGATTTATAAAAATCAACTCTGATATATGGGTGTATACTCATTATAAATGAATAAATATCTTCATATATTCTCCTATTAATTGTAAAACAGAATAATTTGTTCAAAATTTTTATAGTAAAATTTGCAGAGTATGTCTTGCTCAAGTTTATTAGAGTCAGCAATTGATCCATTTAATGAACATGTAATAGAATAATTTCACATTTTAAATTAATTTTAATATAATATACAAATAAATTTAAATCCTGCATTTATATATGCACATATATTATTTGATTTGTCTTGATATTTCCAGTAACTTGTGAGTATCCACTCAATTAAATAGTTCCTGAGTACCTGATAACTCAAAGACCTTGTACTATTATATATCTGCATTATATTAAAAATAGAAGTAATATGTAATACCATACAGTATTAATGTCAAAAGTGGATAGAAAATACAAAACAATACCAGCCATAAGGCGCCATGTGGATCATTGTATAAAAATTATTTGAAAACACTAAGAGCAAATAATGTTCTTAAGAAAATGACTTGTCCTTTTATGTTCAACAAAATGTTTATGTTTTAGAGAGGATACTTTTTAAATCTTAGGTTCTCAAACACTACAGAAGAAATAATAAAGTGTTAAATATCTACTTTTAAAAGGCCTATTTCATCATCTTGTTTAATGGCAGTTGCTACAATTCCAATATTTGCCCTCTGTTCTAGTTGGTTGGCCAGTGGAGAAATCCTTCTGAATGCCCATTTGTCCTACTAAGTGCCCAATAGTTGGTTTGTTAGAATAATCTACTTTTCTCCCACCCAATTTAAACTATCCAGTTCTTTTACTTTCTTTTTTAAAAAAACGGAAAAATTTTTTACGTATGGTAAATGTTAGTATACAATTTGATGAGTTTTGGTAAGTTCATACACCATTATAAGCCACACCCTAATGAAAGTATAGAACATTTTTATCACCACAGAATGATCCTTCATGGCCATTTACAGTCAATCCCTACCACCTATAGACAACTATGCTTCTAATGTCTGTTACTATATGTTAACTTTTCCTATTGAGGAAGAGGGGGCAAGATATTGATGGAACAAGTCAGAGTGTATGAGTTGCTGCATGCATGAGTGTGTATAAGGATGAAACTATGTGCTTGTGTCTGTGCAAGTGGGTGAGCAAATATTCTACTGAGAGGAGACACAGGAACAGGAACCCAGGACTCCCTTGCACAAGTGGCTGCAATTTACTACTGGTCTGAATTCAGCACTGCCTCCCCCACAGGAATAGCTCCCATTCTCAGGGCCTCTTTTGGGAAAATGCAGCAGATACCAGCCACCTCTTGGCACCTGGCACCTGACCCAACCTCACCACCTACAGCAACAGACCATGCACTGGCAGTGGAGACTATGGAGAAAACACAGGGAGGAAATCTGGAGCTGAGTCCCACCAGAAGGGAAGACATGGGCCAATGCCATATTCTCTGTCTCAGAACCCTGGGAAAGAGTTACTTAACTTGCCCAATACATAGCAGCCTGCATCCTAAGACTGAGGGTTGATCTCTGCTTCACTGTGGGATCAACCATCCTTGGCCCAGAGAAGATACTCCAAGTGCACGACATCAGAGAGACAGCACTGTCTTGGAAAATCAGGTGCCCCACCCCTCACACTAAGCCATACACAGATGTGTGCAATTAAAGTAGGAAACTGCAGCAGTTAGGTAGAGGTGAGTCTTTATCTGATCCAGCCCCATTCTTCCAGTAGTCCATGGAGCATCTGACACATGTAGAGAGTGGTCTGATTGGCCTGCACCGAGAACAGAGGGGAGGATTAAGAGACTGGAGCCCACTTCCTCCCACAGTAAGCCAAAAGTAGCAGTGCTTGGAACATGCCAGTAAGTATAGTAGAGTAAGTATAGTAGTCTATAATATAAAAAACTGAGTACCACATGTTCTCACTCAAAAGCGGACCTTGAACAATTATCATAATACTATAAGAAAGGGATTGGCAGTCATAGGAAACTGCCAGGGGAAGGGAGGGTGGGATTGGCAGTAGTGGGAAACTGCCAGGATGGGGGGTGCATGCTTCATCAACAAGGGTACCTGCATAAAGAACCTTTGTATACCTAACCCTGAATTGTACCCCACATCTTCAAAATTTAAAAAAGTGTATGTCAAGTCTCCTTTTTAAAATACTAAACCTTCACATTGATAAAGGATTGTCTCAATTTTTGCACAAAGAAACATTTTGGAAAACCATTAATTCTATTGTAACCATGAACAAAACTAATATTAGAGCTCCACCAGTATTATACTTTACTGTCCCTCTGTATTCTAAATATGCACCTATATATAATTTGTACAAGCTGCCAATTAGGTCTAGACTCCTGTGTGGTCAGGACCCTTCCCACCTCCACAATGAAGTGACATAGAACAATATAATTTCCTTTTAAATTTTTATTTATTTTTAATTGTTAGAAAATACATAACATAAAATTTACCATCTTAATCATTTTAAGAATATAGTTTAGTAGTGTTAAGTATTTCACATTTTTGCAAAATTTATCTGAAGACTTTTTCATCTTGCAAAACTGAAATTCTATACCCTTTATACAATGACCCATTTCTGTTTCCTCACTTCTAGTGATCACAATTCTACTCTCTGTTTCTATGATTTTTACTACTTTAGATATCTCATATAAGTGGAATCATACAGTATTTGTCTTTATGTGACTAATTTATTCTACTTAGCATAATATTCTTAAGGTTCATCCATATTATAGTATGCGACAGGATATTCTTCTTTTTTAGGCTTGAATCATTTTCCATTGCATGCACATGCCTCTGTCCTTTGACACTTAACAAGTTTCAAACTTGACCATCCCCATCTCAGCATCCCCCTCTAACCCCAATAAAAACTCAAAGCTACCCATTTTCATTCTTTTTTCTTTTTTCACTCTGGATTGAACTGGAGCCATTCTTTGGGAGAAATCTTCATTGCTGATTATTATGTAAGTGATAAACTTTATGTCGCATCCATTGGTGTCTATAGATCTTTAGTCAAAGTTATCTCTCTTTGCTGATGATATGATCCTGTACTTCAAAAATCCAAGAGAATCTGTCAAAAACCTCATTGCACTGATAAAGGACCTTGCAAAATCATGGAATACAAAATAAATGTGCAAAAGACAGTTGCATTGTTATACACCAACAACAAACAGGCAAAAAACCAAATAAAAAGTACAATCCCATTCACTATAGCCACAAAAAAAATGAAATACCACAGCATCTTTCTAACCAGATAAGCGAAAGAACTTTAAAATGAAAACTGCAAAACACTGCTCAAAGAAATCAAAGGATATACAAACAAATGGAATACTATTTCATCCTCATGGATTAGAAGAATCAACTTTGTTAAGATGTTCATTCTACCCAAGGCAATCTACAGATTTGATGCAATACTCATTAAATTACCATCATCATTCTTCTCAGACCTGGAAATGACAATACAGAAATTCATATGAAATCATAAATGACCATGAATAGCCAAAATAATCCTCAGCAAAAGAAACACAGTGGGAGGTATCATACTCCCAGACTTTAAATTTTACTATAAAGCTACAATAATAAAAACAACCTGGTATTGGTACAAGAGCAGGCATATAGACCAATGGAACAGAATGGAGATTCCAGAAGCAATACCTCAATTTCTCAACAAACTCATCTTTGACAAAGCCTCCACCAATAACCACTGGGGAGAGGAGACCCTATTCAGTAAATGGTGCTGGAAAAACTGATTGACCATAGGTAGTAGAATGAAACAGGACCCCTACCTATCACCACACAAAAAAATGAACTCCAAATGGATCAAAGACCTAAATATAAGACCTAAGACTATAAGAATCTTAGAAAATGCAGAAGACATCCTTATGGAAATTAGAATAGGCAATCAACCCTGATCAAAACCCCAGATACCCATGCCATAAGACATAAGATAGACAAGTGGGACTTCATCAATCTGAAAAGCTTCTGCAAAGCAAAAGGACAGCCCATAGATTGGGAACAAATATTTGCCAACTGTACATCTGACAAAGGCTTAACCTCCAGGATCTATTAGAAACTCAAAAGTGCTGAAAGGAAAAAAACAAACAGCCCCATTAAAAAATGGACAAAAGACATGAGTTATCTCTCACAAGAAGATATATAGGCATCCAACAGATACATGAGAAAAAGCTCAGCCTCACTAATCGTCAGGAAAATGCAAATCAAAACCACATTGAGATACCGTCTAACTCCAGTAAGAATGACCATCATTAATAAAACAAACAAAAAAAAAACCAGATGATGGCCAGGATGTGGAGAAAAGGGAACACTACTACACTGTTGGTGGGAGTGCAAACTAATTCAACCTCTATGGAAAACAGTGTGGCGATTTCTAAAAGAACTAGAAATTGACCTTTAATACAACCCAGTAATCCCTATTCTGGGACTATATGTAGGGGAACTCAATCATTCTACAAAAAAGATGCCAGCACATCCATGTTTATTGCAGCACTAGTCATAGTAGTAAAAACATGGAACCAACCATACTGCCCATCGAAAGTGGACTGGATAAAAATGTGGTACATATATGTGATGGGATATTATGCAGCCATAAAGAAGACAAAATTGTGGACTTTGCAACAACTTGCATAGGTCTGGAATCTATCATACTCCAGATGTTATCCAAGCACTTAGGGAGGTCGAGGTGAGAAAATTGCCTTAACCTAGGAGTTTGAGACTAGCATGGTGCAATATTATTTCTACAAAAGAAATAATAGCCAGGCATGGTGATGCATGCTTGTGATATCACCTATTTGGAAGCCTGATATGTCATAGAAACAAAGAACTGAGTACCACATGTTCTCACTCATGGGTGAACCCTGAACATTTACCATAATACTATAAGAAAGGGATTGGCAGTAGTGGAACACTGCCATGGGAGAGAGGGAGGACACATAACATCATTAAGAGTATTTGATATCAAACCAGGCAAAGTGAAGACCAAAGGGAGGCCCAAACTTTGCCTGTATGGTGACCACTTTTATACTTAATCCTGAATTGTACCCCACATCTTTAAAATAAAAAACCCCATAAGACCTTGCCTATCAATTTAATTACTTTGAAGTTAAATGGATTAAAATATCTAACCAAAGAACAGAGAGTGACTGTGTAAACTAAGAAGAAAAAAAAATCCAACTATATGCTGTCTATAAAAGAGCCATTTTAATTTTAAGAAAACACATAGACTCAATATGAAATGATAGAAAAAGATATTCTGTGCAAATGAAAAACAGAGAAGAGCAGGGATAGCTATACTTATATCAGAAACAATGGACTTTGATTCAAAAGTGCAAAAAGAGAAAAGGGCTATTGGGTAGTGATAAAGGGGTTAGTTGATCAAGAGGATATAACAATTGTAAATAAATATGCATCCACCATTGGGGCACCTAAATACATAAAACAAATTTTAATAGATCTGAAAAAGTGGATGTATAATACAATAATAATGAAGAACTTCAATACCCTACTTTCAGCAATGGCCAGATTATTCAGACAGAAGACAAATAAGAAAATATTAGACTTGAACTACACTTTAGACAAAATATACCTAACAGACATATACAGAAATTCCCATTCAACAGCAGCAGAATACACATTCTTCTCAAGTGCACAAGGAGCATTCTCCATGATAGGTCATACAGGCCCTAAAACAAATCTTAACAAATTTAAGAATATTTAAGTCATAAATTATCTTTTCCAACCACAGTTGTATAAGCCTAGAAATCAATATCAGGAGAAAAATTGGAGAATTCACAAATATGTGGAAATGTGACAACATACTCCTGAACAACCAAAGAATCAAGAAGAAATTAAAATAATTTTTTAGGTCAAATGTGATGGCTCTTGCCTGTTATCCAAGCACTTAGGGAGGTCGAGGTGAGAGAATTGCCTCAACCCAGGAGTTTGAGACTAGCATGGTGCAATATTATTTCTACAAAAGAAATAATAAGAGCCAGGCATGGTGATGCATGCTTGTAATCTCAGCTATTTGGAAGCCTGAGTCAGAAGCATCACCTGAGCCCAGCAAGTTAAGGATGTAGTAGCTGTGATCATGTCACTGCACTCCAGCCTGGGAAATAAAGTGAGAATCTGACTCAAAAAGCAATCAATTAATCATAGTCAAAATTTTAAATGTCTTGAGACAAAAGAGAGTGAAAGCACAACACACAGATTTATGGTATGTAGCAAAAACAGTTCTAAGAGGAAAGTTTCTAGCAACAAATGCTTATATAAAAAATAGAAAACATCAAATAAGTAAACTAACATTACATCTCAAAGAACTAAAAAAGAAGAAGAATGTTTTAAAGTCAAAGCTAGCAGAAATAAGGGAATGATAAAGATCAGAGAATTAATAAATTAAATAGAAACTAAAAAGAATCAATGTAAAATATCAAAACTAAGAATTGGTTTTTGGAAAAGATAAAAACAACTCACAAACCCTTGGCTAGACTTAGAAAACAAGAGAGAAAACTTAAATGATTAAAATCAAAAATTAGAAAGAAGACATTGCAATTGATACCACAAATTACAATGGATCACAAGAGACTACTTGAAACATTTATATACCAACAAAATAGACAACCTAGAAGAAATGAATACATTCCTAGAAACATACAATTTACCATGGCTGAATTATGAAGAAATAGAAAATCTGGAGAAACCAATAACAAGTAAGAAGATTGAAACAGTAACAGCAAGCTTACCATCAAACAAAAGCCCAGGATCTGATGACTTTACTGCTAAAGTCTACCAAATATTTAAAGAATGAATAATATGAATGCTTCTCAAACTCTTATAAAAATTTAAAAAGAAGGAAATATTTCCAAACTCATTCTATTAGGCTAATGTTATCCTACTACTAAAATCAGACAAAGGCACTACAAGAAGAGAAATTACAGAAAAAAACAAGAGAAATAATAAGCCAGCATCATTGATGCACATAGATACAATGGTCTCTAGAACTACTAGCAAACCAAATTCAGCAGCCCAATAAAAGCATCTTTCACCATGACCAAATGGGACTTCTCTCTGGGATGTAAAGATGGTTTGGTAATGGCCAATCAATAAATTAGATGCACCCATTAACAGAATAAAGGATACAAGTTATATAGTCATCTCAACAGATGCAAAAAAGCATTTGATAAAATTTAACATCCTTTCATGATAAAAACTCTTAATAAATAAGTTTTAAAAGAAATGTACCTCAACACAATAAAGGCTATATGTGACAAGCCCTTAACTATACTCTGAAAACTAAAACAGTTATGAAAAAATAGAAGACACATATAAATGAAAACATATGCTGTGCACATGGATTGAAAAATTAATATTGTTAAAATGCCATATGCTCAAAGTGATCTACAAATGTAATGAAATTTCTATCAAATTTTCAATGACATTTTCCACAAGTACAAAAAAAATCTTAAAATTCCTATGGAACCACAAAAAACTGCAAATAACCAAAGCGATTTTGTTCTAAAAGAACAAAACCAGAGTCATTACACTACCTTATTTCAAAATCTACTACAAAGCTATAGTAATAAAAAACAACATGGTACTGGAATAAAGGCAGGCACATAGACCAATAAAATAGAATAAAAGGCCTAGAAATTAATCCATGCATTTACATGCAATTGAATTTTGCCAAAAGTGCCAAGAATACACAATGGAAAAGATCAGTCTCTTCAAAAAATAGTGTTGGAAAAACTTAATAACCACATGCAGAAAAATTAGATCCTCATCTCATAGCATATACAAAATGAACTCAACAAGAATTAAAAACTTAAATGTAAGCCTGAAACTGGAATTCTACTAGAAAAAAAACAAAAGAAAAATCTTCATTATATTAGTCTGAGCAATGAATTTTTGAATATAACCCCCCAAACACAGGCTAGAAGTTGAAAAATGGGATTGCGTCAAACTAAAAGCTTCTGCACAATAAAGAAAACAATTAACAAAGTAAAGAGACAACCCTCAGAATTTGAAAAAATATTTGCAAACCATACATTTGATAAAGAATCAATTTCCAAAATATAAAATAAACAACACAATAGTAAAGTAAAAAATAACCCAAATTAAAAATGAGCAAAGAAACTGAATAAACATTTCTCTAAAGAAAACAGCCAATAGTTTCATTTAAAAAATACTCAACATTATTAATCATCAGGAAAATTCAAATAAAAACCAATGAGATATTACCTCACACCTGTTACAATGGTTATTACCTAAAAGACAAAGAAGCGTTGGGGAGAATGTGGAGAAAAGGGAGCCCTCACACACAATTGATGGGAATATAAACTGATACAGACATTATGGAAAATATTATTATGGAAGTTCTTTGAAAAATTAAAAATAGAACTACCATATGATCCACCAATTAGTGTGTGGAAGAGATATCTGCATTGCCATGTTAATTGCAGCATTATTCACAATAGCCAAGATATGTAATCAACCTAAGTGTCCATTGATGGATAAATGGATTTAAAAATGTGCATTGAAGTCAGTCTTGCGTATCTGTGGGCTCTGTATTCGTGGACGCAAGCGACTATGAATCAAGAATATTTAGAAATCAAAAAGTGTGGTTGGATCTATACTAAACATGTACAAAACTTTTTCTTACCATTATTTCCTAAATGGTACAGTCTAACCAAACATTTAAGGAGTATTTACATTGTATTTGGTATTATAAGTAACTGAGACATGATTTAAAGTATATGAGAGAATGTGCATAGGTGTTGGGAGCCGACCATGGGGGCCCACTGAGCGTTAGGGATCAGGGAGGGCCGTTGACCCCGAGACCACTAGGATGCGTTCGGGAGCTGTTGACCCCATTTCCTCCCCCTTTCTACTTAGCACTATAACCAGAAAAAGCTCCTGTAAGCTCAAACATAAAAACTCTGAGACTGGGATGAACACAAGCTAACTTTAGAAGCTCATTGTTCCCATTCTTCCACAAACTGTGGTTTTGGCTTTCACACAACTTACAGTTCAAACTTGGGTCACATCTAAGAGACTTAGTACTGGTCACAGCTTCTGGGTCGTGATTTTAGGATTTATTGAAGTTGATAAGGTGTAAATTATAGAATATAGTTTTAGAAATATAAGTTTAGACAGCCATTTTGTTGAAAAATGTGGCTAGGTTACTTGCAGGTATCCCACTGTGAACTTTGGACTGGGCCACATTCCAAACATTCTGGGATGGGCCACTTTAGGTTGTAGAGTAAGTATTTAAGTTTCTATAGAATCATTTAACTTGGTATTAGTATAAATTAGCATAAGATAAAAAGGTTTATAGGATAGGTCAGTCATCGATTAAGGTTAGCATTTGTTATGGGATTTTTAGGTTATTGATTGTAGAAACTTTGTATTCTTAGAAGGAATTGTATTTGAGGAACATTAACCAAGGAAGAGGAATAGAATGACAATTTTGGGTTTGTTCTTCCTCTTACTTGAAAGAACACCTGGTGGGTGGGGAATGCCCCTCATGCACCTGGCTTTGTTTTCACATGAAAGACATGTGAGTCTGACTGTGCAAAATTTGGGGATAAAAGCCCACTGTTAACACTCAATAAATGGCTTCTGCTCAAATCTGAACAGTTGTCCAAGTCTCTCTCTCTCTCTCTCTCTCTTTCTCTCTTTCTTAGTCACCAATGCCGCCCCCACCTTTGGGAATCTCTGGACTCTGCAGGAGCAGGACTCCTGCACATAGGTTATATGCAAATATCACACCATTTTATCTAAGGGCCTTGAGCATCTGTGGAGATTGATATCCACAGAGAATCCTGGAAGCAGTCTCCCATGGATACTGAAAGATGATTGTATATACATAATGAAATATTATTCAACCTTGAAAAAGAAGAAAGCCTTGTCATTTGCAATAGCATGAATAAGTGTGGAGGACATTACATTATGTGAAATAAGCCAAGCACAGAAAGAAAAATACTGCATGATATCATTTCTATGAGTTTGACTCATAGAAACAGAGTAGACTGATCAAAAGTTTGAGGTGGGGTGGGAGAATTGGGAGATGTTGTTCAAAGGACACAGCATTTCACCTGGAAAGGAGGAATATGCTTAAGAGATTTGTTGCTTATCATGATAACTGTAATTAGTAACAATATATTATATATTTGAAAATTGCGAGAGTTGATTTTAAGTGTTTTCACAACAAAAAAATAGGTATTTAAGGTAATGCATATTTCTTAAGCTTAGCCATTTTACAATGTAAACATATATCAAAGCATCACCTTGTACATCATCAATATATGCAATTTTTATTTTTCAATTAAAAATAATAAATAAGGAAAAAAGAACAAATTTATTTAGCATATTTAAATATGGCTATGTTTCCCCTTACTCTGTTGGATCAGATTTTTCTCCCATCTTCAGTCTGACGATGTGGCGGAACTCCTGGAAGTAAAACTCAGAAAAGTATGAGGTCTTGGTGACTCTGTTCACCTGGAGTTTTTAACTATCAGATTTGTACATATAGATCCATCAGAAATCTGTCAAGGATAACTTAGTCTTGCCTACCCTGGTACTGGTTCCCATGAAAATTTCTACTCATGCTTTTCTGTCCAGGTAAGTTGTGGTTTTCTGTATCCATTTATCTTTCAGCCCAGTTTTGGGGGCAGTGGTGTGTTCTGTCACATAACTTCTTTGACAGATCTAAGGAGAATTAATTTTTTAGATTGTTCAACTTTTTATTTGTTGTTTAAAAAGTATAATAATTTCCAAACTCTTTACAAACCATACCAGAAAACAGAAGTCTGGTATAGTTTTTTAATTTCAATTTACTGTTGCCATTTTCTAATTGATAGAAATGCAATTTATTGTGATACTGATTTTTTGGATGTGCTGAACTAGCTTATCATTATTAATTTATAGACTATTTCTTTAATTGTTTTTAGAGTTGTGGGGTACATGTGAGGATTTGCTACATAAATAAATCTCATGCAGGTGGAGTTTGGACTACTAGGAGCCCTGATAGTGGACATGGTATCCCATGGTTTTGTGCCCCTTATCCCCCATCCCTTATTAAGCAGCATCCAGCATTTGCTATTTCCATCTTTGGATGGGCATCTGGGTTGGTTGCATGTATTTTCTATTGTGAATAGTGCTGCAATGTGCATACATGTGCAGATGTCTTTTGGTAGAATGATTTGTGTTCCTCTGGGTATATTCCCAGAAGTGGATTGATGAGTCATATGGCAGTTCAATTTTTAGTTCTTTGGGAAAACACTGCTTTCCCCAAAGGTTTAACTAGCTTATAGTCCCATTAACAGTGTCAAAGCATTACTTTTTCTCTGCAGTTTCACCACCACCTATTGTGGTTTTGACTTTTTAATAATAGCCATTCTGACCAGTGTGAGGTGGTATCTTATTGTAGTTTGGATTTGCATTTTTCTTATGATTGGTGAAGATGAGCATTTTTTGATGTTTTTTGGCTACTTGAATGTCTTTCTTTGAGAAGTGTCTGTTGTGTACTCTGCTCACTTTTTAATGAGGTTATTTTTATTCCTGTCAATTCATATGAGTTCTTTATAGATGTAGATGTTAGATCTTTATTTGATGCATAGCTTGCAAATATTTTTTCTCATTTTGTGAGCTGCTTCCTTATTCTCTTGATTACTTCTTTTGCTGTGCAAAACTTTTTAGCTTGAAAAGGTCCCACTTGTCAATTTTAGATTTTGTTGCATTTGTTTTTGAAGACTTAGTCATGAATTCAATACCTACTTCAATGTCCTTGAGGGTATTCTTTAAGTTTTCTACTAAGGTTCTTATAATATGAGGTTTCACATTTAAGTCTTTGATCTATTTTGAGTTAATTTTTATATATGGTGATAGATAAAGGTCCAGTTTTATTCTCCTGCATGTGGTTAGTCAGTTTTCCCAGAACCATTTGCTAAATATGGTTTCCTTTCCCCAATGTTTGCCTTTTGTCAGCTTTGGCAAAGATGAGTTGGTTGAACATCTGTGGTTTTATTTCCAGATTCTCTGTCCTGATCCATTGGTCTATGTGTCTATTTTTGTACCAGTACCATGCTATCTTAGTTACTGTAGTCTTGTAGTAAATTTTGAAGTCTGGAAGTGTGATGCCTCCAGCTTTGTTTTTTTTTGCTGAGGATTGCTTTACCTATTCAGGTTTTTTTTACTCCATATGAATTTTTGTGTTGTCTTTTATAGGTCTGTGAAAAATGATGCTGGTAGTTTGATAGAGGTTGTGTTGAATGTGTAGAATGCCTTGGGTAGAATGGACACCATGGTGATATTGATTCTTCCAACCCATGAGCATGAGATGTTTTTACATTTGCTTGTGTGATCCTTTATTTCTTTGAGCAACATTTTGCTGTTCTCACTGTAAAAATTTTTCACCTCTTTGGTCAGATGGATGCAGAGATATTGTTTTTGTGGCTATTGTGAGTGGGATTATGTTTTTGATTTGGTTTTTATCTTATTGCTGGTGTATAGAAATGCAACTGGTTTTTGTGCACTGATTTTGTATCTCAAGACTTAGTGAAGTCACTTATCAAGGAAAAGGAGTCGTTTTAGAGTCATTTTTTTTAAAGTTTACCTAGAAGCTGCTTTACAAAAGTTAGTTTTCCTATGTTGGGTACATATATGTTTAGGATGAATACTTCTTGTTGATGGATTGAACCTTTTATCATTATGTAGTGACTTTCTGTATCTTTTTAAATTTTTGATAGACTATAGGGTATTTTTTCTGACATTAAGATTGCTACTCCTGCTCTCTTTTGCTTTCTGTTTGCCTGAAAAGTTGTTCTCCATCCTCTTACTTTGACTCTGTGAGTGTTCTTCCTGGTAAGATGAGTCTCTTGGAGATAATATATTATTGTGTCATGATATTTTATCCAATTTGCCATTCTATGTCTTTTCAGTGGTGCATTTAGTCCATTCACTTTCAGGCTAATTATTGAGATGTGAGAGTTTATCCCTGTCATGAGGTTCTCACAGAGTTTGCTATTGCTGCTGTTTGTTTGTTTGTTTTTTTGTCTTTCTCATGGTTTTGGGGTTAATTTATGTGTATTTTCCTTCTTTCTCCTGCATTCTTGGGAAAAACATTGTCATTCTTTTTTTTTATTTTCTCTGTATTAAATACTTTCTTAAGTGTCTCTTGTAGAGCTGGTCTGGAGTCAGTGTAAACTCTTCAGGATTGAATGTCTGGGAAGGATTTTAATTCTCCATCAAAGAGGAAACTTAGCTTAGCTGGGTAGGTAATTCTTGGTTGAAATTGTTTATCTTTGAGAATTTTTAAGATAGGACTCCAATCTCTCCTAGCCTGAAGTGTTTCTGTAGATAAGTTTGCTGCTATTCTAATTGGTTTTCCTGGTAGGTAGTCTGACTTTTCTCTCTTGCTGCCTTTAGGATTTTTTCTTTTATGCCTGCTTTATGTAGGTGAATTACTTTGTGTCTAGGAGTTGGTCTTCTCATTTGTTGTCTTGCAGGAGTTCTCTGTATCCCTTGTGTTTGAATGATCACATCATTGATAAGATGAGGCAAGTTTTCATGGAAAATTTCATGGAATGTTTGTTTCAGGGTGGTCTCTGTCTATCTGCCTCAGGGATTTCAGTTAAGCTAGGTTCAGCCTCTTGATGTAATCGTTCATCTCTTGGAGGTTTTGTTCTGTCTTTTAAAGCTTATTTTCTATGCTTTTAACAGTTTGGATTAGTTCCATATTTTGGTCTTCAAGCTCTGAGATTCTTCTGCTTGATTAATTCTGCTTTTCATGTTTATCAATTTGTTATTTATTTCATTCACTGTATTTTTTATTGCTGTTATCTTAGTTATCAACTCCTTCATTCTCTCCTCTTGTCTCTCCTCAATTCTATTTATTCTCTCTATTAATATCTTGATATCTGGGTTTGTGGTTTGAGACTAGTCATTCTGGAGGCTCTTCATTGTTTGAGTTCCAAAGTCTGTATTCTCAGTGTTTGATCTTCCAGTGGTCTGTGTGAGACCCATATTCTTCCTTTGGGTTTTCTTCATTTGTGTAGGTTCCCCCCTCCCTTTTAAACCTCTTTAAATTATGTTTTTCAGTGATGGGGGATAGCTTTTACTTCTGTTTGCTCAATCTCCTATTCTTCCTCATGTAGATCCTCTGAATTTGTTCAATTATGAAGCTGGACTGGGGGTGGGAGGCTGTGCTTCTTGAAGTTTTGAGATTTAATTCAGGGAGAAGCTGTGATTCTGAAGCTATCTGCAGAGTACAGTTTCCACTGATAGGTGTGTGGGCCCTCTGGAACCCACTTCCCACTGCCTTACAATCTGGCAATCTGGTATGCTTGCCTCCTGAAAGCAAAATGAGATAAGAAAAAGGAAAAAGAATGGAAAAAAGGAAGAAGGAAGATGAAAGGAAGGTGGAGAGAGAGAAGAAGAAGAGGGAATACAGACAGCATTATCAACTAACAAATAAATGGATAAACAAAGACAGAAAAAAACCCCAAAAGCCTACAGACAGTCATACAAACAAAACCTCTCTGTTGATGTACTCTCCCTCAAAAATATCCATACACAAAGAGAAAATCTAAAAACAAACATTAAAGTAACAGAAATGAAGTGAGTATGAAAATGTAAACAATGGGCAACTTGGTGAGACCTCATCTCTACAATAAATCAAAAATTAGCCAGGTGTGGTAGCGTGTGCCTGTAGTTCCAGCTACTTGGAAGGCTGAGGCGGAAGGATCACCGGAGCCCAGCAGGTCGAGGCTGTGGTGGCCAGGAGCAGGCACTGCACTCCAGTCTGGGTGACAGAGTGAGACTCCAACTCAAAAAAAAAGAAAAGAAAAGAAAAAAGAAAACGTAAACAAAAACAGAAAGAAAGAGAGAGAAAAAAATAAAAACAAACAAGAAAAAACAAACAAATAAACACAACTCACTTTCTGGTCATTTCTGTAACTCCAGGTTTCTTTCATCTTCTGCTGCTGTGTTAAGGAATGACTCTGGTCTCCAGTTCCTCCCCTCCACTCTCAGAACAGGCTGATATAGTTGCTGTCTGCATGGGTCAGATACCCCATGGACTACTTTAGGTCTGGACTCACCTGACTTGCTGCTGCTGTTGTCAAGTCTCTCACTCAGATCTGATGTGTTTGTGCCTCTTCCAGCCTTAGGGAGGGATGTCTGTCTCTCTGAGTCTGATGAGAGGATAGCCTCTGGGTCCTAGGTTGGAGGATGGACAGAGCTGAGTGAGGCGATGCAGGTCTCTATCTGGTCCTGGGACAGAGAAAATGGTGCAAGCCAGCATCTCCTCATGGTGGCAGAGCTCCATTCCAGATTTCCACGCCTGCCTTCTCCATGGTTCCTGGGGCTTGTGCCTAGTCTGCTGTCACAGGTGATGGTGTGGGCCAGGTGCCAGGTGGTGAGGAGCAGTTGTTTTCTGCTACCTCCTCTCAAGAGAGCCTTGAGAGTGGCAGATGATCCTGCCTGCCAGGGGCTCCAATCTCAGGGTGGTGGGGAGTGACTCACCTCCAGAGGAAAGCCCTGGGTGCATGAACTCTAGTCTTCCCTCAGACCGACTTTCACTTACCCATTGGCACACACCCACTCACACAAAGAGTCCTTTTGGACACTCACTTTTGAGGAGACTCTCACAGTCCAACCAGTTCCATTGCCATCTTATTGCTGAGTCCACAACATTCTTTTTTATGATTTGATGTCATTAACTTTAATGCTGTAGTCTGTCTATTATGGAGCTTGTGGGGTATATATTTGTGCCACAGGTGTGTGTGTGCATGTGTACACACTTGTTTATCAGTCATGTTCCCAGCAGAAAATAATCAAAGTTAATTAAGGAATTATATACAAAGATGTAGTCAGAGAGTCAGGAATATTGGAGGAAGGATAATGCAGTAATGAACCTAATAATAGCAGGGGCTCTATTGCCAATCCTGGGCCTAAAGAAGCAATTAAATGGAACTTCTAATTTCTGTTATTTCCATTAATAATATATTCATGAATTGTTTCTACACTAATTAACTAATGCTTAAATGTTAAAAGATAGAGGGGAAGTTTCAAAGTGGCCACCTAGAATCAGCTAACTGGCAACTATCTTGCAGAACAGACCAAGGAGGAGAGCCACAGCAGTTGGTGGCCACCAGCAGTTAGAGAAAGTTGACACAGAGGATGCACTCCACATCCCATAGAGGACTATTAGGATGCAGAGCAGGGAGGATAAAAAATCGGCAGCCAGCTTTGGAGCCAGGAAACTCCCTTTCCAACCAGTTCACATCAGAATTAAAGGGCAGACTTAAGCTGCGAAATGGTGAGTGTGGGAAATCAGGACTCAATGCTGGCTACTTCTGCAAACTGGCAGGACTCCCATCCCCTTCAGCCTCAGAGACTCTAGTCCCACATGGGAAATGGCCTGGATTCAGCACAGCTGTGTGCTGCCAGAGCCCATGTGGAGCTGGAAACCCGTCCAAATTATGAACACTTATGGATAAATCATCGCTAAAGAATTCATACCCTTTAGGCAGCACTTGGCAGCTAGCTCCCAGGCCAGGGGAAAAAGACACCTATCATCTTCACTCACCTCAAGGATGCTCTAGTTTGGAGCAAGCTGTGGCAGATTCTGTTGCTAAAAGAGCTTCTGAGCTCTGCAAGTGCATCAGCCTCTAGAGAGGAAAGAGAAGTCAGGAGGAACTTTTGGTAATTCCTCTTTCTCTGCATGAATGCTTCTGGGAAACAGACAACTCTGCCATTTCTACAGAGTTGCCCCAGTGGCCAAGGAGCCCATCCCACCTCCCGATCCCAGTGAGTGTTCACAGCTGGAGGTTGGAACACAGACCAACTGGTTCCAGGTCATGGGGAAAATGTTGCCACAGAAAAATACTTTTGAGTTCTGAGCACCAACAGCCTCAGACCAGGGAAGGAGAGCTGAAGGCAGAAGAAGGAGAGGCACCTGTTGTCCTGACAATGCCACTCTCCCTGTGTGAACTCTTTAGTACAACAGAAAAGGCTCAGTCATCCCTGAAGCTTGGCCACAGTGGCCAGGGGTCCCATTTCCCACTGGAGTAACCAATTGTGCCTGCAAGGGAGCTGGGGAGAAGCCCAGTCTGACTTAGCCCTCCCCAACAACATTTCCTCTTAAACCTTATCAAAATCCTAGAGACTGAGGATCTATAAGGGTTTCCATAACCTCACCCATTTCCTAGGTTATCTACTCACTTCCCTTGGAAAAGTGAGGCCAAGCCAAGAAAAGCCATAGTCACCATCAGAGTTGGCTGTTTACTCCAAGAGACACCTTCTGGAGGCCAGCTTACAGAGCCCAATATAACATCTGAGACTATAATACAGACCCTGAGAAGTGAATAAAAACAAAGCCCATGAGACTATACATTTCATAGACCAGTTCGTAGACCGAGGCATAAGAGAGCTTCTTAAGCGGGTTCTCCAGAGATGTTGATCTCCAACTCCTCTTACAATTCAACCCCTGTACCTTCACATCACAGGATACCTTTCAGGTACCCTCCAGCACCAGCCAGATGGTAGAAGTCTCCTAGGGCAACTAACACCAGAAGAGTAGCAGGATCCACAGTGGCCAGGCCCTCACAGACTACCACCTCCAGGGGAAGAAGAAGTGCAACATAACAGGGGAGCACCCTGTGATATAATATAAAAACAAAAATAAATCCCACAAAGGCCACTCCAACAGTAGCAGCTGTATCTAAATGAAAAATAACTAAACAAAAGAAAAAAAGAGGGAGCCTGTTTTCAAAGATGAGGAAGAACCAGCAAAACAAAAAACAAAATCCTGGCAATCCCCAAAGCTTAATGAGGCTTCACCTACAAAAGGTCCTCCCAGACTCCAAGCAGTGGAACCCATCCAGAGTGACCTGTCCCTGATGACAGACAGAATTCAGACTATGGGTGGCAAAAACAGTAAAGGAAAGCCATGAGGAGATAGACAAACAGATGCCCCAGGCAATGAAAACCGTGCAGACAATTAAAGTGGAGATGGTCAATATAAGAAATATCCCCTCATTACTCCGGGCACTGTCTTGTTTCTGGGAATTTCCACGGGCAGTGGCGCGTCGGGGCAGTGGGG
>CAUYQG010025745.1:0-18685 GCA_963574415.1 Tarsius wallacei
ATATCAAGGTCTAATTTAACTTAGATACTGTTAACACATTCCACAGCTTAAAGGTGATGTGATAACTCTTTAAGCTAGGAAATTCCCTACAAAACACCCTCTTGAATATGTTCTTGAAGACAACACCTATACAAAGATATGGGGAAAGTCTAACATGATGTCAACAAGTGAACGTGATATTAGGATCACATCTGTATTTATCAAGTATTTAAATACATTTTATATATATTTATGCCTAAACAATCTCCCTCAGCAATTTGCTTGTCTGCACAGGTGCTCCCAGACAAGCTGAGATGTTATTCAAGCCTTGTGCATGGGTGTTCTTGCCTTAGCTTTCAGTAAGGGAAGACTTCACCCCACTGCAAGCACTCCTGGAGCTAATAGAGTCTCTGTTTTCAGATTTATTATTATTCCATTCTAACACACATACACAGATTGATGAACTTATTAATTTATTTGCCCATTTATTTCATTCAGCTTTCCAGTAAAGATTAAGACAAGATGGCTTCCAACCCACAAGCATGGCCTCTGCTTCCCGCACCTTCTTCTACAAGCATCTCCCTGGGCTCCAATCTAGGCGGAGGTAGCCATGAGTGGCATGTCGATTTGCCTGTAAATACTCGGAGTCAGTGTGCTGTGGTTTACTCATCGCCCCATATGGCCCATTGACAGCCGATAGCAACTTTGCTCATCATTACAGTTGGGTGGTTGACAGATGACAGATGCCAGTTGGAGATGGCTCTCTCACACACAGCCGACCAATCACCAGGCACTCCCCAAAGGTGGAGACAAGATCCTAACCAACAGATGGCTCAGCCTGCCTTGATTAGTCAGTAATTAAACATTTTGGCTAGAAATCTCCTTTTTTAGGTTTCCATTAAGAAGTTGTCACTCAATTCCATATGCACTGATTTTCTCCATCTTCAGACATTCTTTCACTGCTATTCAGGCACTTGACAGAAGTTCATGTAGGTACATTTTTAGAGATTCTGATTAAAAAAAAAACCCAGAAAATCAAAAGATGAAGCTACCAGCGTTCAATGCATGGCAGAGAAATAAGTGAATTATAGATAGCAGCTTTCTAAAACCCAGAAGTGGTTTTCATAGAAGACATTGCTTCCGTTTTAAAAAAAAAATCAAAAAACTGGTTTATTACAGCTTTTTCCACATGGCTGCTGATGCTTATGTTTCAAGAATATTGTGCTTTATCCCAACTGAGGCTCTCCATCTGATATTTCTGTAAAAAAGTCTCACGTAATTTAGACAAAGGAATGAGGTGTCAGATTGGCTCTTATAAACTCACTGCAGAGCACAGGCCTGCATTCGAAAGTAACGCCTTCATTCATATGGAAAAGGACCAGCTTTGTTGGGGATACTTTTCATCTGAACACTTCTTCCAAAATCATTGCTAGGGATTTTCTCCTTTGTGGTTAATTTTTCCACTTCCCAGAATTTTTCTTGTGGCAGATTCTTGTATTTCACAAAGATTAAAGAAAAAAATTAATTCCATATATGTACCTAATGGAGGAATACAATGCATTATTAAAAAGGCTATAATATATTTTGACACAAAAATATGAAAGGTACGATTAAAGTCTTGTTTATTTTGTTCTTGTCTCCTAGTAAAAGAACTAATTTCCTCAACACAAATAGAAACACTTAAAAAAAAAATCTTGTTGAGTAGAGGTTTTCCTAAGAGAAAGACAAATATCTCCTCAAAAATCTGAGTATCTTTGTCTCAGTGAGTGTTTTAGAGAGAGAGAGAAAAAATAATTTATATATAAATATGTATATGTATATTTAAAATAAATTCAGGGCTGGGTACAGTGGCTTTTGCCTGTAACTCCAGCACTTTGAGAGGCCAAGGCAGGAGAATCACTTGAGCCCAGGAGTTCAGCCTGGGCAACATAGAGAGACCTCAGCTCTACAGAAAAAAATACAAAAAATTAGCTGGGTGTGGTGGCACATGCTTGCAGTCCCAGCTACTTGAGAGGCTGAAGTGAGAGACTTGCTTGAACCCAAGAAGTCGGGGCTGTGATGAGCCATAATCATGCCACTGCACTCCAGCCTGGACAATAGAGGGAGACTCTGTCTCAAAAAATAAATAAATAAATAAATAAATAAAATAAATAAATTCATATCCATGATTTACTGAAGGAAAAATCTATGTATTAAATTATTATTTTAAATGTGCTTGCTTTCATCAAACCCTTCGTGTTACAGAAATTAAATTCAGTTTATGATGTATTTCTTTTTCTTAAAGAAAAACAAAAACACAAAAGACCATGGTCAATAAATCACACCTCAGAATTGGATTGTACTGTGTATCTGCTGCTTCTTCATGGTATTCACAGTGACCACATGGCTCATGAACACAGCTGCCCACACTTCATTTATCCTTGACCTGTTAGAACTTCATAGTTTCCATAAGTCATTACCATGTGTGGTGAAGGTATGTGCTAACGATCCCTTAATCGGTGATTCACGGACAAGACAGGGTAACATATAACTTCAAAAATTTATAACATTTCAAGTCAGAATAATACTGGGACTTGTTAATGTGTTATGTGTTATGGGTACAATTGCTTGTTATGTTTCCTTTGGAGTTGTTCTCATCCAAAATACTTCAATTTACTCAAGAGTTCTCACCTTTGGGCTAGTCTTAGAAGACTTCTGGAATGGATGCAGCTCACTTCAGTAACGCTTTGTGTAATTCACATATTTGCAGTCCACATACTTGAAAAGCAAGTTGTTAGAAATCATACTGAAAAAGAATGTATAATATTTTATGCTCCGTGTTTAACTTTATCTTTGAATGTTTTCACTTAACAAAATTTTCACTTGTAAAAGTCCACAGAATTAATTTATAACATTGACGCTAAATATAAATAAATAATTTCAAGATGCTGATTCTTTGTGGATACTCTTCTCACTCCAATCTGCAGCTATTGGCTCTTGTGAGGCAACAAAGCCAGAAAACGTAGACCAGATCCAGGCTTGGTGACTTTTTAGTCATACAGCTGGCTCTATCTATCGTCTAACTGCTCCAAAGAGCAATTCCTGAGGCGTAGTTTCTGTGCAAGTGACTTATTGGAAAGTGCTCTCAGGAGTCTGGAACACAAGACAAAGAAGGGTAAAAGTCAAGCCAGGGTGAGATTTCAGATGAAGACCCAGAGTCAGCAAGATTCTGCATGGGCCTCCGGAGTATAGCATGCCCGACCTCAGGGCAGTGTATCAGGTGTTTCTACCTTTACATCAGTCATTGGTCTGGAGCTAGTGGTGGTGGTGGACCAGGTGGCTTGAACTCCCAAGCCCTTTTGCTCCCTTTACCAGTCGGGCAGCTGACGCACTGCCCAAGAACAGACTCTGAAAGTGGCTGAAACGGGCAGGTAACAGAAGTTGAAGGGAGGATGTATACATGCACAGAGTTGGTAGAAAGCCTAGATCTCATGCTACCTGGGGTTGGCCAGTGGGTGCTAATTCTGCCTGCTACAATAACCTTGGAAAAATTACTCACGCTCTCAGAAGATTGCCCTACTTACCTGTAATTAAAAAGATGTGTGGGGAAGGGATAAATACAATACAACCCTACCGGAAAGTTGGGAGGATTAGAAGACATAATATAACAAGTGTCTGGTACAGTATCCTAAATGTACCAGTCAATCAGCAGTTGTTACTTTCTCTTCTTGCTTATGTGTACACATAATTTTCCTGCTTATGAATGTGCACTGTTCCTTGTTTCCTACAGAAAAAAAAATGCCTTATTTTGTCATGTGAGGTAAGGTACCACTGTGAATGCAAGATTTGAACCAATGTAACTGATTCATAGGTCAAAATGGTGTAATCCGAAGGTGTTGGAATTCATAAAGTCAACATACCTTCTGAAATTGTGTGGGAAACACAGAAAGCATATTTTTCTAGAAAAAGGCCCCATTGCTTGGAGAGGCAGGATTGTGTCTGAGTCCAAGTTCCATCTCAGCCATTACTTGCTGGTGACCTTGGGCAAACCTTATTTAAGCTACTTGCACATCACTTTTGTCATCTGTTATAAAGTCGCAGTGGCTCATATCTGTAATCTCAGCACTTTGGGAAGCCGAGGTGGGATTATCACTGGAATCTAGGAGTTCGAGTCCAGCTTGGGCGACATAGCAAGATCCTGTCCCCACAGAAAAAAAAAAATAGCCAAGTGTGGTGGTACACACCTGTGTTCCAGCTACTCGGGAGGCTGAGGCAGAAGGATCGCCTGAGCCCAGGGAGTCTAGGCTGAGCCATGACCATGCCTCTGCCCTCTAGCCTGGGTGACGAAGTGAGACTCTGAATCAAAAAAAAAAAAAAAATAGAGAGATAGCCACCATACTACCTCACAGGGTTGTTGTGAGGATTAAATTAGTTAATATATGAAAAACACGTATGAGAAAGACAGTGCATGACAAACTAAATTGTATGTGCATGTTACTATTTATAGTACTACTGTTATCACTGTTTATGTCATCCTTCACAGAAAGGGGTCTGTATAAATAATGAGATGATAAGGGTAAGATCCATGGACGTTTCAAAAGCTTTTGATTCACTAAATGACACTGTTGGACACTGCTAAATACCGTTTGGGAATTGCTACCCCCCAAGATACTTACCACTCTAAGAAAGTTGATTTAATTTGCTGTCTTCATCATACAATCCTGCATCTATACCTCTGCTCCTGCCTAATTTCCTCCTGATGTTTCTTCTCCCCACAACTCACTCATAACCATCCTTTGAGGGTCAACTCTTCCATCCACCCTCTCAAAGTCTCCGGCCTTTAGCAGTCTGGCTGTTCCTCTGAATCTCCATTTCACTGACAGTGTATTTAGTCAGTTAAATGTCATCCAACACTCTTTGGGCTACCATCAGAGTTCCCCATTTCTTTTGTCTCTTTCCTCTTAAAAAATCGTGAGTGTTATAGGATGCAAGGCCTTGCTTATATAACTTGATGTCCTATTCATCACCAGTCTTACGGAATAAGTAAATTTTAAGCACTCAAAGTAGACACTCGGATATCGTGCATTCAATGCATCATTCTAACGCAGTCCAACCCTGTTGCCAAGGTAACTGCCAAACAAAGTGAGTCAGTCACATAGTAGGTGCTCTGTAAATATGGACCGGGTGGATAGATAAGTCGGTGCTGAAGTTTTACTTTAATAACAGTTTGGAGTTGGTACCAAAATTGATGAATTTTATGGTTAATGTTGAAGTTTTAAAGCAGAAAGTAAGAGAGTGGACTTTGTCAAACACTGCCAGTTTTGAAGTAGCCAGGGGTGTCACTGACTATTGCAAGCTATTGCAGGGCACTCAAATTCACTGTTGCTGTGAGGCTGGTTAATGATACCTCGTTAGTGACAGAAGATAATGAGATGATAAGGGCAAAATTCATTGACCTTTCAAAGGCTTTTGATTTACTAAATGACACTGTTGGATAAGCTAATTAAATTTGGCTTTTTCTCCTGCAGTGATAGCTGGGTTCTGATCTCATTTGATTAGTAAGAAAAATTAGAGGCTGTTTTAGGGCTATCAGCCTGATTTATTACTACTTCTATCTGATGGTGCCTTAGGCTCAATAAGTGATTGTTTTATTTTATTTATTTTAAAATTATCTTTCTGATGTTAGAGATAATCCAGGAATTCACTTATAAAGCAATGATAATTCCACTTCAAATGACGTTTCTCTTAGTGTCCCAGAACTTAATATGCTTTCCTTTTGAGTCACTACACTCACCAACAAGGGAGATTCTGAAAGATAAGCTTACCGGTGGTGAAAAATTTGCTTGGTGGCAAACTCCCTTAATACACATAAAGGCACACAAATCTGAATCTCAGAAAAACAGAAAACCACACGGTGTGGTAGTACCTTAGTGAGTGAGCAAGTCTACTTAATTGTCAGTTTCCAGGGGATTTGCTGCTTGTTCATGTCTTTCTATTTCAACGGTAAAAACTTGGCATTTTTCTCTATAAATTCTGGTTTGGTTCTGCTAAGCCAAGTCCTACATTAAACTACAGACTTTTCAGTAATAGGAAAAAAAAAATCAGCTCCGTTTATATTTCAGACAGAGGCATAGGTTTTACAATATTTGACACCTATAAAAAGCTTTTAATTCTATTCTTGCTAGAATGTGGATGTTAATTCTATTCTTCATTGCAGTGAAATGTAAAGAATTTAAAGTAGCACTCTTTGTAAACGAAAATGAGTTTTTTTTTTAGAACTTGAGAGTGTAGATTTATTTTCCTTAGACTGTCAAAAACACACCTGTAAATAGTCATTCCAATAAATTATAATTCACAGCTAGAATTTATGAGAATAATAAACTGGGCTTCTGACCTTTTATTATATAATAGAGAATAGCACAGAGTCAAAAGCTCCTATTAGCCAGATAAACCTTTTACATGACCCCACAGCCATTCTTCTTCTGGAAATTTACCCAAGAGAAATTAAAGTGTAACTTCATAGAAAGTGTAACTTCAGAGTAGATTCATCTGTATTAGTCCTAAACTGGGAAAAACTCATATGTTTACCTACAGTAATCTCCCTCCTGAGAATATACCCGGAAGAACTCAAATCATTCTACGAAAAAGATACCTGCACACACGTTTGTTGCAGTTCTATTCACAATAGCAAAAGCATGGAACCAACCATGCTACCCATCAAAAGGCGACTGAATTTTTTTAAATGTGGTACATACACATGATGGAATACTATGCAGCCATAAAGAAGGACAAACATATGGACTTCGCAGCAACCTGGATGGTTTTGGAGTCTAGAATACTCAGTGATCTATCACAGAAACAAAGAACTGAGTACCACATGTTCTCATTCATAAGCAAACCCTGAACGATTATCATAATACTTTAAGAAAGGGATTGGCAGTAGCCAGAAACTGCCGGGGAGGGAAGGGGAGGCACCTAACATCAATGAGGATAGCTGATCTCAAATCAGGCAAAGTGGGGACCAAAGGGAGGTCCAAACGTTACCTGTATGATGACCATTTGTATACGTCATCCTGAATTGTACCCCACATCTTTAAAATAAAAAAATTAACAATTAAAAAAAATTGTGGTATATACACGATTCAGCAATTAAAAAAGGAATTATTGATACATGCAACAATATTGATGACTCTCAACATTATTGTGTTGAATAAAAGAAGTCAGCAAATAAAGTACATACTGTATTATTTTATTTATATAAAGCGTTTAAAAATGCAAAGCAAGCCGGGCTTGGTGGCTCAGCCTGTAATCCCGCGCCTTGGGAGGCTGAGGTGAGTGGATTACCTGAGCCCGCGGGTTTGAGACCTGCCTGGGCAGGCGAAACCTCATCTCTACAATAAATCAAAAAATCAGCCGGGCGTGGTAGCGCGCGCCTGTAGTTCCGGCTACTTGGAAGGCTGAGGATCGCCAGAGCCCAGCAGGTCGAGGCTGCGGTGGCCGGGAGCGGCCACTGCACTCCAGTCTGGGTGACGGAGTGAGACGCCAACTCAAAAAATAAAAAATAAAAATAAAAATGCAAAGCAATCGTTAGTGACAGAAAGCAGGTTGGTCATTGCCTGAAAAACAGGTGTGGGCAATGGGTGGGGACAGGGATGAAGAGTCAGGGAGTGTATTAGTCAGGGTTTTCCAGGGAAACAGATTAAACAGAATGTGTATGTGCTCGTGTGTATACACATGGAAAGGAGCGGGGCGGGGGTGGGGGGACCTAGAAATTGGCTCACTAGACTGTGAAGGTACAAGTTCAAAATCTGCAGGGAAGGCCGGGCAGGATCCTGGAGACCCAGGCAGGAGTCGCAGTGCAAGTTCCCAGGCAATCTGATGGCAGAATTCTTTCTTGCTTGGGGGAAAGTCAGTCTTTGTTCTGTTAAGGCCTTCCACTGATTGGATGAGGCCCACCCATCCAATGGAGGAAAATCTGTTTTACACAAAGTCTATTGATTTAAATGTTCTCTCATCCAAAGAACGTCTTCACAGAAACTCTCAGAATAGTGATTGACCAAATATCTGGGCATGGTGGTACAGTCAAGTTGACACAAAATTATTGTTTTTTTAAAATTGCAGTTTTTAGGCTGGGCTCGGTGGCTCAGCCTGTAATCCCGCGCCTTGGGAGGCTGAGGTGAGTGGATTGCCTGGACCCGTGGGTTCAAGACCCGCTTGGGCAACTTGGTGAGACCTCATCTCTACAATAAATCAAAAAAAAGAAAAAAAAATTGCAGTTTAAAAAAAATATGTGGGGTACAATTCAAGGTTAGGTATATAAATGTTCATTATGCAGGCACCCTGGTTGATGAGGTGTGCCCCTTTCTCGGGCAGTTTCCCACTGCTGCCAAGCCCGCCCTCACCACCGGCAGTTTCCCACTACTGCCAATCTCTTTCTTATAGTATTACAATAGTTGTTCGAGGTCTGCTTATGAGGGAGCACATGTGATCCTTTATTCTTTGTTGACACAGAATTATTATTATTAATAATAATAATTGGTGTAATAATTTCACAGGTGCATACACAAGTTAAAGCTTATCAACCTGTGCACTTTACATAGGCACAGTTTATTGTATGTCAACTATATCGTGATATTTAAAATATTTAAAAATTGCTAAAAGAATTGATTTTTAGTATTCTTGACACCAAAACATAATCAACTGGTAAGGTGATGAATATGTTAATTGGCCTGAATGAAGCTTTCTACAGTGTATACATAGACTCAAACATCATATGTGCCCCATTCAAGATACACAATTAATTGTCAATGAAAATAAATGCATATGACCACTAGTACACACAAAGAAGCAAAATCAATCCTATCCAAAAGGTAATAGCTGAACCACTCTGGTCAGAGCAGAGGAAGGAGAAACCACTAAGGTCTCACCCATGTGTCTTAAATGACTTCTAAAAACAATGCTCATGGGCAAAGAAATGACATTTTTATATACGAACATCATCTATTGAGATGTCCATGGATTCTGCTTTTTGAAAATTACATGCTGAAAAAAATATGTATGGGAGACATACTTTTGAGTCTTCTGGCTATAATTGAAGGCTTTACATCTCTAATACCTATCATTTTCTTTAAGTAATATAGATTTTCATTATTTATTTATTTTTAGTGATGAGGTCACATTATGTTGCCCGGGCCAGTCTTGAACTCTTGGACTCAAGCAGTCATTCCTCCTCGACATTTTGAAGTGCTGGGATGACAAGCATAAGCCACAATGCCCAGCCAAAGCAAAATAGTTTTTGAAAAGACCATGTTCTTTTGGTTTGTGGCTTTCTGGAGGTGTGAAATGGATAAAGGCTTGTCATAATGGTGTGAACTGGATAAAGACATGTCCTCATGGGGTTTATGAGTACAACTTCACGTCCACAGGGGCGCCGTATGATGATGTAGGTCCAAAACAGAGCACTCTGCTTCTTTTTTCCTTTCTTTCCAACCCCACTCTCTCCTCCCACTAGTGGTTAATGATTTTAGTTGCAAAACAAACTTTCAAATTACACACTCTTTCTTGTGGAAAAAAAAGAATGAAATTCATTTCATTTCATGGTTGTAAATGCTAAGGAGAAGCGGAGAGAGGTGTTAAATCCAAGTCCAAATGGGAACTTTATGTTATTTAGGCCAAGTAGGCACAAGGCCTTTGAAAAGAAATGATTCGTCATTCTTGGCTTTGAGGGAAATCTTTAAAATAGTAACTAAGTTGAATTTTTAAAAAAATTTTGTTTGTGAGAGTTTTCTAGTCTTCTATGTCAGCATTTAAAGCCAATGTGACCATCTGTAGAATCAATAATATGATTCCCTTTATGGTTGTTTCTCTCCTTGATCTTTACCTCTTATAATCGAGCCACTGAGTTGACTCAGGTGAAAATATCACCCTTGAATTTGCCTATATCTGTGGAGTAAAGAGGGGATTCTTTCAGAGACCACACAAACTTAGAATTCTACTCCACACTGAGTTCCAGGAGGCCACTAATAATCAATTGTTGACTAACAAGAGCAGTGAGACAAATTTATTACCATCAGGCCAAATGGCACTGTAAATCTACAAAGACTCACTCTGAAGACCTCTCATACAAAATAGAAACCCACCCTGCATCTCACAAACACACCTCTTTCCTAGCGTACATATGTTGAGAAAGACTCTACTCGTGTCTAGAAAGCTGAAGCTGAAGGCGGGAGGACTGTGAGTGGTAGAAGATTCTCCTTTTTCTGGGCGGAGACAAGTGGCACAGATTATTCGGCCTACACTTAGGTTCAAGGTGTCTGACTCCAGAAAACGTTGCAACAGGCTGTGAGTTTTCATTAGTATTTTCCTCGGAATAGCAAAGTCGTTCTTTTTAATAACCCAAAGGGGATACTCACTTGTGGATCTTAAATACCTTCGCCATATCTGAATAATTTATATTTTTTCATAACAGTCTTGCAGAGGAGTGACTGAGTGGTCAACATTATCACTCCTGTTTTACTTTATCACCCCTGTTTTCCAGGGGACAGAGGCAGAAGGAAGTTAAATGACTTGGTTGGGTGCAGGATAGTTGAGGTGGAGGAAGAGAAACGCATAGCTGTTTCTTGTTGGAAATTAGTTTATTTCTCCCGGGAGGTCTACTTCCCTTACACTCTCCCACCCACCACTCTCTAGTTCCTTAGAAATAAACCAACGTGTCCCATAAATATGTGTCTTTTCTCCCATAACATTGCAACTAGGACTTAGAGAAATGGGACCCGGGCACTTCCCCCCAACCTTTTTTTTTTTTTTTAATTTATCGACTGCTGTTTCCCCAGCAACACTAATAACCACGGTAGGGCTCACATTATCTTTTAAATACAGGCACAGGTATTCTGTGTGCTCTGAGGGAAGCTATCGCAGTTGGGGAGCGGAGCCATTGACTGCATGTTCATTTATTTTGCATCACTACAGGGGAAAGGCATCCTTTCCAAAATGCTTGTCTGATGTCCCCAAATTAAATCCCGTGTCCCTGAGCAAGCTTTTCCACTCTCGCCCTGCCTGTGTCTCTTGTGATCACTTCATATCCAGACAGGAGAAAACGACTTCGGTAATAGCCGGCTTAACGAGGAAGCGTGGATCGCCAGGCTGCACGCGCGTGCCTCGTCATGTCAGGCAGCTCCAGAATTCTCAATTGCTTCAGCATCATGTTATTCCCAAGATGGGCACGTGCATGGCTTCCATGTTCCACGGCGGCACTAAATCCCATTCTCTGCTCCCCGCAGCCTTTAACGAGGGAGGAAGGCGGAGAGGGGGGACACACCTGCAGCCACTGTGGCGTTGTCCCAAGGAGCCTCCTCGGTGCGTGTGTGAGTGTTTGTTTGCAAACCCTGTCTGTGAAACCAACCCACTGGTGGGCCTCTCGACTAGCAAAGAGGGAGGCGCCCCTCGGGGTGTTCGCAGGACCATGTGGTGGCAGGGGCAGGGGGGACACAGGCTTAGAATTTCTCAGCAGGCTGAAGATGAAATTGCTTATTGAAATGGGAAATATAAATAATGAAAGCATAAGATCACACAAATCCAAGGATTTTAGAGTTGAAAGCAGCCGTCGAGAACATCTAACTTAATTCCCTCTGCGGGGATAAGATGTGAGTCTGAATCTCGGTGAGGTTAATGTGAGTCTGAATCTCGGTGAGGTTAAAAGATTTTAGAAAGGATAATTTCATGTTTCTCTTTGCTTTCTTCCTCGAGGGTTTACAGTATTTTTTGTTTGTTTGTTTGTTTTGGTCCGTATGGCGTCTTCTTCTAGAATTCTTAATTACACTTGATATTGAGGTGGGAAAGGCGGGGAAAATGAAGATTATTTGTATCTTTATTTTTGGACTTTACAAATGACTGTATGACGTCAACAACTCAGTGCTTTTTGTTAAAGAATAAGCTATGTTCCTATGACTATCCTAGTGTTATAATGTAAACTTACTGGAAGAGGCTGAATTTCTTGTTTTGACCTCTATTCATATTAAGTCCTATGTTCTTTCTTCCTCTGTTCTTCTTCATCTCAACTTATAATATGTCAAGCTATGAGGGACCAGACTTGACTGCTTGTCTAAGCTCTTAGAAAAAGCTATATATTTATGCTAATTTAAAAATCAGATATTTACACATTGTTACCAATGCAAGTCAGGAAGTAAAAATATCAGTAGAAATTTCAAAAGTCTCAGAGCTTTCCTTGCTTCTGTTCCTGGTTTAGTATCGATTTCTAGAGTATTCACTATTCTTTTGGGGTCATAAACCTTTTTGAGAATCTGATCCACATACACAAAATTCTGCTTACAAATTCTAAGGAATGTAAGGACACTGGACCAAAAACCTCTATGACAAATTATCTATAAGAAATTAATTCCTTCTTAGCGTGTTTTAAGAGCTGAACATAAATTTAGCATCAAACTCTACTAATCATTGACGAACCAATGTATGAATCAGAAGAAACACTAAAGGATTATTTATGGGTAGAACAGAGACTGTTCAGTGAAGAAATCATTAGCCAGACCAAAGATATTTGTTTTGTGTTATTTTTGTTGCTTTGAGGTAGGGTCTCACTTTGTTGCCTAGGCTGGAGTGCACTGGCACAATCATGTCTCACTGCAGCCTTGACCTCCAGGACCCAGGCGATCCTCTCTCCTCAGCCTCCTGAGTAGCTGGGACTACAGGCCCACACCATCATGCTTGGCTAATTTTTGAATATTTTTTAGAGACAAGGTTTCTCTATGTTGACTAGGCTGGTCTGGAACTCCTGGGCTCAAGTGATCCTCCCTGCTTGGGCTACCAAAGTGTCGAGATTACGGGTGTGAGCCACCACACCCAGCCTAAAGATATGTGAAATAACTGCAACCTCTTGCAAATTGACACAATGAAGTTTCTCCCATAAAGAATTGTGAGATTCTTAATGACTCTTACCTTAATAGTAAATATCAATAAAATACAAATGAGATAAAAAGTTGTTAATAAAAATGTTGTCATAAATTTTGTCATTTCCATAGAATCCAAAGTATGGGTTGCAGGTGTGGCTAAAAGAAAGAATTTTCTAAAACAACCCTTCCATCAAAGGTGAGCCAAAGGTCAAAATAATGTAATCCATACAGGAAGAATGTGTCTGTTTCAAGGAAAGCAGAATTATGTGATGGAGTTGCAATGCACAGAGAGTTAAAGAAAATAAATGTAGTGTACTGGACCTTGAAAATTCCTGAGTTTACTCTTTTATGAAATACCAGAAACACTTTAGAGGTGGGATACTGACAGGGAAAATCCATTAGTCAGGATCCTCAAGAATTCTAGAAAGTGGGGTGAGTGTACATTTCATGGAAAGACACACATTATTTGGCAATTATTTAACTGAAGGACAAACTGTAAGTTATACATTTAAAGAATAATAATTTAAAACAATTCTTTATTGAATAATAATTATTTTTCAGCGCGATGCTAGGTATGGCAAGGAGGGAGGTCAGAGATCCCAGTTAACTCTGAATCAGGATTTCTACATACAAAAAAAAATTACTGAGAAGAAATAATGCTCATAAAACTGCTAGATGATAATATGAGGCAACATTTGAGTATAGAGACTAGGAACAATTTAAAAATAGAAAAAGAGATGGGAAGAGGTATGAAGGAAGAGATCAATGAAAACATATTTGGGGGAAAACTTTCTGGAGGAAATTGGTTTGAATTTTTGGAGTGAAGATTTGAAAAGGAGGGCAACCTAGAGGAAGAACTGTTGTCTTTGGTTTTACCAAATGCTGTATTAAATCATTTCTTGCCCAATTGTAGGCTGAAGGAGATGTTGTAATTGGTTTACCAGTTGATGAACAGTACTAAGAAACTTCAGCTTCCACAGTAAGATCTACAGACCAACTTCCCCACTCCTGCCTCCCTCAGGGTGTATATTGTATTCCTCCCATTTTGTAACAGGTACAACCAATTAATTCAGCTAAAATATTAACCAACAGGGTCATTTGATGCCCTGTAGACAAAGCAACAGGGCAGAGTGGCCAGATCTGTCCATTTTGTCAAGTTACGATTTGGAAGACATGTAATGAGAGGTCTCACTTCTTATGGTGAGCTTTGATGACATCCATACTTCTTTTTTTTTTTTTAGATTGGAAAATATAGTTTATTTAGAAAGCAAATGAGAGAGAGAGAGAAGGATTCACCTCCCCAAGGTAGGGGAGGAGACCAATGCTAGGAAACATGGCGATCATAGCTCAAAGAGCCATGTGGTCAGATCAGAATTTAACAAAGCAATGGCCGAGGACATCTATCTTTAAGAAAATCTAGGAATAAGGTGTTCTGAAAAGGGGAGAAATGTATATTTTCCTCAATAGGATAGGATTGTTTTCTGAGTGGTTTATAGGATGTATCCTGGAATACATTCTGGATTTACCTGAACGTCAAGCATATACATGTTACTGGTTCATGCGATGATTTATCTGAGTTCTTTCAAGTGTGAAAGTACTTAGTTTTCTGTGTGTGATTTAGACCTGTGTGATCTTGGTGTGGATTCTCCCTGTGCAACTGGTCCCTGCTACCATGATGCCAGGGCAGAGTTTTATATTGTTTTTTACTTGAAAAAACTACTCTTACTATGACTGTGGTAAACATAGAAAATTCATCTTTAATATTCTCTGAAATTGACACATTGAGAACTACAACCAAAGAAATTGTAATACCGAGTGTGCCTTTCCAACTTCCCACTCCTTGGAGATTCAGAAATGCCCTATCGGTGCCTGTGACCCTCTCTACCCACCCCCATTCGGCAGTCCCTGAAAAAGAATTCTGGTAGACTTCTAGACCCACTTTCAGATGGGTCTTCCTAAGGTTAAAAATACCACTTTGGTATAGGGGTAAGTGAATCAAAAGGGAAAAACTCAACACAACCAGAAACTTATGCACTCAAGGAATAAGTAGCGCACTGAAGCCAAGAATTTGGTAAATAGGTATCTTTCCATGGGCGACTAAGCTCTGTCTGTAATGCGTCAGGCACACCCATGGAAGCCTGAAGCGCCCTATTGGCACACGATCTATTGGCTTTATGGGAAACCACTCACTAGAGTGCAAAGGGTGCTGATGAGACACCCCGTGCCCCAGGGCTGTGAGTCATGACTGGAGTGAAGGGAAGAAGTAGAGTGGTGATCTTGAGAAATGAGATGTCACTCAGGTCAGCTTTCAATTCAGGGCTGATGGGCCCACCCAGGGTCCTTGGGTGAGAAAAGCTGCAGAGAGAGGGAGTAAAGGGAAAAGGTGTGCACATGTGGACTCTGAAGGATCCCATAGCACCGAAAGTAATGCTATGCTTCCCCTGAACCTCACCCCTTACAAGGGGCCAGCTGCATAGTGGAATGGGAATGGGGTTTGGGGGGGCAGTACAGTCAGTGCCAGTAGTGGAAGGCTGACCCCCACCCTGTTTCTGGAATTCAGCCACAGGAAAGGAAGCTGTAGTCAACAATACACATGAGTTTCAGGGGAAGGGGAACCCCACCATGGTGGTGGCCAGGGTAGCACCTTAGGTGATAACTACAGTAAATCCCGAATTTCAGTCCAAGCTGGAAGGGACTTAAGGGATTTGAGATACTCTCAATTCTCCACTGGGAACTGAGCCAGAGAACATGGGACACTCCTATTCTTAGTTGAGGCCAGGATTTTTGAAAAAACAAAACAAAACAAAACAAAAAACAACAAAAAAATTTCTCATGTCTTTAATTTCCACTGAATAATAAACCATTCTGGTTTTCTTCAGTTCTGCCAGAGGTGAGACTCCCCAGGGTCTGAATCCTCTTTCCCATTGTTCACAAGCCATCTGGCTTTGGTCAAGTTATTTAAGCTTCTTGAATATTAGGTTTTGTTTTGTTTTGCTTTAAATCTATAAATCAAGAATAAAGCGACTACCTCATCCAATTGTTTGCAGATTAAATGAAATGAATGTAAAATGCTTACACAATGCAATTGATCCTGCACTGGGCCAGGGCCCGAGAATGTTTGTCTGTCTATACCTGCACTGTCAGTGTCACCATAGTCCCCTTGGGTTAACCAGCATCTCTGTGCTGATAACACCCAGGTGTTCTAGACTCCTAAACCCAACTGTCTACATGGCCTTCAGGGAGGTGTCTGCGTTTTGGAGGGGTGAGGAATTTCTTTTCTTTTTTCTTTCTTTTTTTTTTTTTGAATTGAAGTCTCACTCCATTGCCCAGGCTGGAGTGAAGCGGCATGCTTACAGTCACCCCAGCGTCAACCTGCTGGGCTCCAGGGATCCTTCCACCTCAGCCTTCCAAGTAGCGGGAACTACAGGTGCACACTACCACGCCCTGCTAATTTTTTAAAAATTTATTGTAGAGACAGGGTCTCACCAAGTTTTTTGGGCTGGTCTCGAAGCCGCGGGCTCAGGCAACCCTCTTGTCTCGGCCTCCCGAAGTGCTGGGATTACAGGCTGAGCCACCGAGCCTGGCCTGGAGTGAGGATATTCTAAGCTCTTTCCTTCTGATGTCGTGTACTACTGTGAAAATGGTTCTCTGTGTCTCACCAACCTCAATTGTTAATGGGAATAATGCCTATCTCTGGAGTGTTAGAAAGATTAACTGAGTTAACATACGTAAAATATTTAAAATATACTTGGGGTCATTGCTTTGTTAAACTCTGTTGGGTGTGTCCACGTGGTTCTTTGAGCTATGGCCTTCATGTTTCTTAGCTTTGACCCCCCTCCCCTACCTTGGGGAGGTGTATCTTCTTTCCTTCTCTCGAATTTACTTTCTAAATGAAGTATATTTTCCAATCTAAAAGCATATATAAATAAAATTAAATAAAACAAAAAAAACATGCTTGGCCCATAGTAAGAACTCAGTGTATTTTAGAGCTTATTATTGCCATTGAATTTTGAATAGGCATCTCAGATTTAACACAGTTTTTGTGTTTTTTTTTTTTGAGTTGGATTCTCACTCTGTGACCCAGACTGGAGTGCAGTAGCCGCTCCCGGTCACCACAGCCTCAACCTGCTGGGCTCCGGCGATCCTTCCACCTCGGCCTTCCGAGTAGCCGGAATTACAGGCATGCGCTACCACGCCGAGCTGGTTTTTGATTTATTGTAGAGATGAGGCCTCGCCAAGTTACCCAGGCGGGTCTCGAACCCACGGGCTCAGGCAATCCACTCACCTCAGCCTCCCAAAGCACAGGATTACAGGCTGAGCCACCGAGCCCGGCTGATTTAACACAGTTTTAAGCAGAACTCTGGACTTCCTGCAATCTCATTCAGCATTTTGCATTTGCAGAGCATCTGCTCGATGCTGGACAGGATTTCTGTCTTCCTAGAGCTCACTATCTAAGGGAGAGGCGCTGTCAACATGTGCGTGCAGTATGAGGGTTCAGTCTTCCCCATGTTTGCCAACAGACTCACCAGCCGAGTTTTCCTTTTTAAATTTTGTTTCCCCTTTTAAAAAATTTTTTATTTTAAAGATATGGGGTACAATTCAGGGTTAAGTATATAGATGTTCATTATGCAGGTACCCTGGTTGATGAGGTGTGCAACCCCCCTCCCCTGGCAGATTCCCACTACTGCCCATCCCACTCCCTCGCAACCCCGCCACCCCTCATGTAGGGTATAATTTAGGATCAGGTATACAGGTATACTTTACAGGTAAAGTTTGGGCCTCCCTTTGTCCCCACTCTGCCTGGTTTGAGATCAACATCAGTAAGGGTACCTGATCTCAGCTGACCTTTCAAGCTCCCACCTCATCTCACCAACCAACAGCCTCTTCCTCTCATGATGTTGCAGCCACACAAGCTGTCTTTCTGGTTCGGATGAGGATGGGGTTGTTCCAGACTTGTGACATACTGCTTGCTCTGCCTGGAATGCCCTTTCCCAAGATCTTCTCATGACTGGTTTCCTCTTGGCAACTGGCATTCAGTCCCAATACCTCCTCTTCAAGAAGGCCACACCAGACTGTCCAATGTGCCCCAAGCCCTTCTCTGCCCTCTCTTGGTCTTTGTCCTGTTTATTCTCTTTATAAACTTGCCTACTCTGAAATCACTTATGCTTTGCTTCTTTGTTGTCTGTCTGCCACAAGAATGAAAGCTTCGTGAGGGTAAGGATCTTGCCTGTCTTCCATGTTGCCATATCACTTAACTAGAGCAGTGCCTAACCTTGTAAAATACTCAGCAATACTTACACACAAATGAATGAATGATTGACTTGTGTGCAATCATTCCTTCCAAATGAGACCTCATCAATAAGTCTAGTTGGTCCAGGTCTCATCTTTAAAGAAGGCCTCAAATTCAATCTCTAAATGAGATAATACACACATTAATTGTATGCGTTAAATTATTATGCATTTTCTAGTTCTATAAGACATAAGGTTGTTAATTTGAGATTTAAAAAAATATGTAGACACATAGTTATACATTTCCTCTGAGCACTGCTTTCACTACTCCACACAATTTGGACATGCTATGCTTTTATTTAGATTTGTTTCAAAGTATTTTTTTCCTTACTAAACCAGGTCTCTCTCTCTGTCACCTAGGCTGGAGTAGCATGATCAAGGAAAGATCACTCCAACCTTGAATTTCTGAGCTCAAGTGATCTTTCTACCTCAGCCTCCCCAGTATCTGGGACTACAAATGTGTGCTAGTATGCCCAGCTAATTTTAAAGTATTTTCTAATGTCCCTTGTGATTTCTTTTTTGATCCATTGGTT
>CAUYQG010025747.1:0-43362 GCA_963574415.1 Tarsius wallacei
TTTTTTTATTTATTGTAGAGATGAGGTTTCGCCTGCCCAGGCAGGTCTCGAACCCGCGGGCTCAGGCAATCCACTCACCTCAGCCTCCCAAGGCGCGGGATTACAAGCTGAGCCACAGAGCCCGGCTATGACTCTATTCTAATACTACTTAAGTTTTCTAAATGGAAGGCCAGATTTGGCCCATAGGCCATAATATGCCATTTTCTTATCTAAAACTGGTTTCAATGTGTTGTGGATTTATAGCATATGTAAAATAAAAGGTATGATGGTATTAGCACAGAAGATGGAATGAAGGAATTGAAAATATACTACCAGCAGTTTCTTTAACTATATGTAAAGGAATATAATATTATGTAAAATAACGCACTGAGTAATTAAAATGCCTATCTTAAACCCTAAGAAAACCACTTTTTAAAAAACAGAACCACTGAACCAATATTGTACATAAAATTGAATTACAAAATCAAATATCCAAAGTTCAGGCAAGAATGAGAAAACACTAAATAAGAAACAACAATTGGAACAAACAGAAAACTAGAAAAATTATAGATCTTTAGAATAGTGATGACTACAATATAAGTAAGTGATCTAAGTGCACTAAGTAAAGACCTTTATACCCAGATTTTTTTTTTAAAAGTAAACACAACTATATGCTGAGAAATGCAACCTATTTTTAATGTAATAGACTAAAAGTAAAAGAATTGACAAGATGTATCACATAAACATTAATCAAAAGAAAGCTAGAGCAAGCTATATTAATATCAGAGTAAACTTCAGAAATACTGAATATAATAACCAATATACTCAGTATAATAGACATTTACAGAACATCCCACTGCAAAACCACAGAATGTACATTCTTTCCAAATGTATAATCAATGTCAATGTAAACTATTTTTTTGAAATATTAGCAACGTTAAAATATAGGGTATGCATCATATGAGGACTGTTTTCAGACTATGTCAGAATTACACTAGAAAAATTTACACACAAAAAAATTTTAAAATTCTCAGTTATTTGGAAATAATGCTGTATATGTCTGAATATCCCAATGGTTAAATAAAATGTCAAAAGAAAGTGAGATAACAAATAATTATTTAACCAAAAATGTCATTAGTGCTGAGGTTGAGAACACTTTCTCAGAACCCATGGAATGAAAAAATATATAATTAATATTTTATATTAATCATAAAGTTAATACCATCATTAATGTCAATGCATTAATGGAAAAAAATTAGAAGAAGCTAAAAGAAAGTCAATAACTTTAAGAACATATACAAACAGAGGCTCGGTATAATTATAAAAATTTATTTCATGTGAGATTTATTTCAGAAAAGCAAGATTAACTAATTACTTAAAACGAATCAATATAATTTACACCTAATAGCTGCACAGAAATTCCAAAATACTCTATAAAAACCTATCGGAATTAATAAGTAAGGTTAGAAGAGTCACAGGATATAAAGTCAATATCTAAAACTCAGTTGCATTTCCATATGCTTGTAATGAGAATTTGCATATTAAAAAATATCCTTTACATTAGCAACAAATTGCAAGAAATGCTTGGATATCAAGCTAAAAAATACAAGCTAAAAAATAAAAAAACCGGTATGATTTGTATCAATAAATGCAGAGAAATCACGACAAAATTTATACCCCAGTAACCATGAATACTCTGAAATAAGGTAATGGAAGGAAAAATATATCTACTGAACAAATCACAACAAAAACAAATTTACAACTGATATCCAACTTAGTGGAGAAAGACTAAATGCTTTCCCTTTAATATAGGGACAAAGCCATAGATTCACTCACACCATTTTTATTCAAAATTGAACTAGGATTCCTAATTAGTGAAAAAAATTTAAAAAAAATTTGTGTGTAAATTAGAAGGAAAGGTATTAAATAATTTCTATTCACAGAACACCTGAGAGCTGCACAGAAATTCCAAAATACTCTATAAAAACCTATCAGAATTAATAAGTAAGGTTAGAAAAGTCACTGGATATAAAGTCAATATCCGAAGCTCAATTGAATTTCCATATACTTGCAATGAAAATTTGCATATTAAAAATATCCTTTATATTAGCAACACATTGCAAGAAATGCTTGGATATCAATCTAGCATAGAATATGCGAGATATGTATCTTATGCTCTATAATGACTCCCATAGATGTCCATGCGCTAGAGATTTTATTAAAGTAAGACTCTTAAAAATTATTTTATTTATTTCTTTGCTTATTTTGATTCAGGGATACAGATGCATATTTGCTACATGGTCATATTGTGTAGTGGTGGGGATTGGTCTCAGGTGGTCCATTCTCCAGATACTAAATATTGTGTCCCATAGGTAATTTCTGAACCCTATTCCTCCTCTCTTCTCTCTCCTTATTAGTGTCTCTGGTGTCTATTATTTCCATCCTTGTGATTGTTTAGCTGCTATATACGAGTGAGAACATATGGTGTTTGGTTTTCTGTTTCTGAGTCAGTTTACTTAGGATGATGACTTCCAGCTCCATCCATGTTGCTGCAAAGGACATGATTTTATTTTTATGGCTGTGTTGTATGCCGTGATGTATATATACCATATTTTCTTTATCCATGGATCGATTGATGGGCATTTAGGTTGATTTCTCATCTTTGCAACTGTGAATTGTGCTGTGATGAACATGCGGGTGCAGCTGTCTTTGTTACATAATGACCTCTGTTCCTCAGGGTAGATATCTAATAGTGGGATTTATGAATCAAATTGTAAATCTGCTTTTGTTCTTTAATCTCCATACAGCTTTCCATAGAGGTTGCACTAATTTACGCTCCCACCAACAGTGTATAAGTGTTCCCTTTTCTCCACATCCTCATCAGCATCCATTGTTTTTTGATTTTTTAAATAATGGCCATTCTAACTGATGCAAGGTGGTATCTCATTGTGGTTTTAACTTTCATTTCCCTAATGATGAGTGATGTTGACTATTTTTTCATATGTTTGTGGGCCATTTGTATATCTTCTTTTGAGAGATACCTGTACATGTGATTTTGTCCACTTTTTAGTGGGGCTATTTGCTTTTTTCCCCTGATTTGCTTGAGTTCTTTGTAAATTCTGGATAATAGTCTTTTGTCAGATGTATAATTTGTGAATATCTTCTGCCATTCTATAGGTTGCCTATTTGCTCTGATTATTCCTTCTTTTGCTGTGCAGAAGCTTTTTGGCTTAATTAAATCCCACTTATTGATTTTTGTTTTAGTTGCATTTGCTTTTGGGGTTTTAGCCATAAATTCTTTGCCTAGGCTGATGTCTATAAGATCTTTTTCTAGGGTTTCTTCTAGGATTTTAATGGTTTCATATCTTAAATTTAAGTCTTTAATCCATCTTGAATTAATTGTTGTATATGGAGAGAGATAAGTCAAGAAATCAAACTATCTCTGGATGCCAATGATATGATTTTATACACAGAGAGCCCTAATGACTCCTCTAAAAGACTCCTGGACTTTATCAATGAATTTGGTAACGTTTCAGAATGCAAAATCAACAACACACAATTGGTATACTGCTGTATACCAATAGTAACCAAACTGATAATCAAATCAAGAACTCAATTCCATTTATAATAGCAGTCATAAAGCTAAAATACCTAGGAATGTATTTAACTAGAGAGGTGGAAGATCTCTAAAAGAACTACAAATCTGTGATGAAAGGAATTGCCGAGAACACAAACAAATAGAGAAAAATCTCATGCTCATAGATTGGAAGAATCAGCATTATTATTTTTTTAAAGCAGGTTTTTTTGAGAGGACAGAAAAGCTCCAACAGTGGGAGGGGACATGAAGGGGTTGCCCAACGTTATTAAAGTGCCCATATTATCCAAAGTAATCTACAGATTCAATGCAATTCCTATCAAACTACCAACATCATGTTTCACAGAGTTAGAAAAAGAATTCTAAATTTCATATGGAAATATGAAACCAAAAAAGTGCCAGAATAGTCAAAGCAATCCTAAGCAAAACAAACAAAACTGGAGGCATCACATTACCAGATTTTATATTATACTACAAGACTATAGTAACAAAAACAGCATGGCACTAGTACAAGAACAGACACATGGACCAATAGAACAAAATAGAGAGTTCAGATATAAACCCAAATATCTACAACCAACTGATCTTTGACAAAGCTGATCAAAACGTACACTGGAAAAAGGACACCCTATTAAACAAATGGTGATGGAAAATTGGATCGCTACATGTAAAATAAAGTAAAGATCTTGAGAGGAGATGTCATTGTGGATTATCTAGTTGGGTTGAGAGTAATTACAAATGTCCTTATAAGAGGAAGGCAGGAGACCAAAGTTAGCAGAACATGTGACCATGAAAGCAGAGGAAAAAGGTGATGTGATATGATACACTAGCACAAGAACAGCCTCTAGAAGATTATACAAGAACAGCCTCTAGAAGATTTTTTTTAAAAGCAAAAAACAATCTTCTTCTAGATCCTCCAGAAGTTATTAGCTCTGCTGAAACCATTATTTTAGTCCCTAAATCTCATTTAACAGACTTCTATCCTCCAGAACTGAAAGTTAGTAATTTTGTGTTGTTTTATGCAACTGAGTTTTTAATATATTGTTTTACAGCAGCAATAGGAACTTAATACTATCATTGTGCTGAAAATTCCAAAACAGTGATAAAATAAATTAGTAAAAACCCTAATAAGTGAAAAATAGTTCTCGTCCATGAAATGAAAGACATGATATCATTAAGCTGTCATTTCCTCTCAAATTACAAGTAATCTATAGTTTTAACTAATTCCAATCACTATCTAGCAGATGTCTTACAGAAATTGGCAAGCTAATTCTAAAACATATGTTGAAAGGCAAACAAACTAAAGTAGCAAAAATTATTTTTAAAGAGAACAAATCTGGATTACTCAGACTCCCTTATTTTAAGCTTTACTTTGAAGTGATAGTAATCATACCTGTGAAATATTGGTGAAAGAATGGATATGAATTTGTGGAACAGAGTAGAGATGGAATTCAGAAATGGATTAACATGTATATGTATTTGGTTATTGATTTTCTACCAACCTAGCAAGTTAATTCAAATAAAAAAGAATAGTCTTTTCCAGAAATGAGAGTGACACAATTATACATTCATGGTAAAAATAAATAAACCTTGGCTCATGCTCATACCATATTAAAAAATGCTTCAGGCCGGGCTCGGTGGCTCAGCCTGTAATCCCACGCCTTGGGAGGCTGAGGTGAGTGGATTGCCTGAGCCCGTGGGTTCGAGACCCGCCTGGGCAACTTGGCGAGACCGCATCTCTACAATAAATCAAAAAAAAATTAGCCGGGCTTGGTAGCACGCGCCTGTAGTTCCGGCTACTTGGAAGGCTGAGGCGGAAGGATCGCCGGAGTCCAGCAGGTCGAGGCTGCGGTGGCCGGGAGTGGCCACTGCACTCCAGTCTGGGTGACAGAGTGAGACTCCAACTAAAAAAAAAAAAAAAAAAAAAAAAATGCTTCAACAAAATACATAATATTATTACTTTAATTTATATTATCATATTTATATTTAGACTTTAAACATAAAGTCAAAACTATAAAACCTCCAGAAAAACATATAGAAGGAAACATTTGTGATCTTAAGGCAAATATTTATTGGATGCAATGCCAAAAGAACATCCCAAAATAACAAAAAAAAGCAAAAGAAAAAAACTTTATCAAAATAAAAAATTCTTTTTCTTCAGAAGATATTACTAAGAAAACTTTTTAAAAATCCACAAGCTGGTAGTAAATATTTGCAAAACACATATCATCTGTTTGTATTCAGATTAGATAAAAAACTCCAACATTCATAAATTAGAAAATGAACAGTTTAATTTTTAAAATTACCAAAAAATTTGGGTGACCACTTCATCAAAAAAAAAAAAAATCCAGATGACAAATAGGCACAGAAAAGATGCTCAACATTGTTATTAACCAGTAAAATTCAAATTTCAGACAAATATGCAATATCACTACACACACATCAACAAGAGGTGGGAATTTGAAGAGCTGGCAAGGATGTAAAACAACTGGAACTCACAGATTTTTTTTCAGTGATGAGAATGTGAACTTTGTATTGCTACTTTTTGAAAACAATTAAACAATTTCTTATTAAGTTAGAAAAAAAACCAAAAAACTTTTACCATATGTCTCAGCAATCACACTTTTACTTATCCAGAATAAATAGAAACATACCTTTACATAAACACCTTACACAAGTATGGGAAATGGAAATTCTATCCGTAAAGCACGAAAATTGTCACAAATTGTGGTGGCTTTATTCATAATCACAAAACCTAGAAATTACCTAAATGCCCTATATAGAGGATGCCAAAATACATTTTGGAGAATTTATGCAATAAAATATAACTCAACATTGAAATACAACAGACTAATAATACATACACACAGAATGGATCACAAATATGCCATGTTAAAGAAGCGAGACTCAAAGGCTTTAATCTCTATTATTCCATTCATATTATATTCTGCAAAACAAACAACAAAAGGTACAGAAAAGAGATTAGTTGTTTCTAGGGATTGAATGTGTGAAGAATATTTACCTTCAAAGGAACAGAGGAAATTTTAGGGGCTTATGGACACTATTTTAAAATTGATTGTGGTTATGGTCATATAACTTTGGTGTTTGTCAAAATTTTTAGAATTGCACCATTAAAATTTAACTTCACTGCATGTATGGTGTTTGTCAAAATTTTTAGAATTGCACCATTAAAATTTAACTTCACTGTATGTAAAATATATTTTAATAAAAATATGTGTGCAAAGTTCACATGACTAAAAATTGCAGAGGAAAATTCTAAGAGACTTAAAAATTCTTCATAAGAATTGTGACAGTTTTCATGCTTTATGGATAGAATTTCCATTTCCCATCAGATGATTTAAATTCTGATGGTTATAAATCTGTTAGTAGGCATATTCCTTTGTATAAAATTGCAGGAAATGTTGCAAAACACCTATGAAATACCTAAGAATTTTATGACAAGAAAATATTGATAAAAGTCTGAGGGTGGACTGTGAAGATAAGAGTTAAACCTGTACTCTTTTTTTTTTATTTTGGAACTGCTAAGGAAAGAAGGATGCCAGAGTCAAATCGTTGTAATATGTCTTTTCTAGATACACTGACAAGCACACTAACGGTACTTAAAAGCATCCAAATCTTTATATGTGGAATGCTTTTAGCCAGGTGTATTTGGTTTGTCTTGGTTGTTCATTATTAATACAACTCTAATTTATCAATTTATGAAGTATGGTTTTGTCGGAAATGTCATGTAAGCTCTATTTTTAAATATAGATATTTTATGAATGAAATAACTACTTTTGCATAAGGGACAGTCTGCATGCTTCACTTGGATAATTCTTATGTTAGATCAGGACAGGGGGTAACCTATGTAGCAAAATGGACTTTGGGTACAATGTTGTTGGTCCTAGAATTCTACTTGTTTTGCTTATGCCTTATGGTTACTTGTATCTTTGCAATTATTACTAGTGTTTGATAATGAGTATTATCTCTGATTCTTGGGAGTCTTATTTGATAATTCTATCTTTTGTGCCATTTCAACAACATAAAAATTATTATTTATATGGATATAGATTCATTCAATCATATTTTAACCTAACGAATTAAATAAATAAAAAGTTCATCTAGTGGTTTATTTTAAGGTGCAGATAAAGGAATGCCAGATTCCAGCTAGATAAATAAACAAGGGAAATTTCTACCTTACTTGAAATTCCAAAACAGAGCAGGATACAGGATTGCTTGATTTGGCAGCATGTTTGTAAGGACACAGATTCTTGATGTTGCTATGCACTGACATTTCAGTGGTTTCTTCATTCTCAGGCTGATGCTGGGAAGATCTAAATCTTCAGTTATATTATCCAGGCAGCATCTAAAGGGGAAAAAAATGTTTATTATGGCTTACAGTGAAGATCTAAAAAAATTTTTTGGTTGCTCTGGAGTAAATTTATCCTCTTTTCTCATTCTCTGTGATTAAGTTTACATTCTCAGCAAGAAGAATGAAATAACATTTGAGCAACCAGATCTATTCCTGTTACTGAAGATAGTGTCCACTTCACCACGATGCGTGGCTATGAGGAGAGAGTGGATATTTAACAAAAGCTGAGTTCTGTTGAAAGAAAAAAGGAAAAGATGAATGTTGGATAGGTAAATAATATTATCTATTACGCAGAAGGAAAGAAATTTGTAACTTGGGTGTTGGACAAAATTACAGCACTGAACTCTTAAAGCATAATTTGATCTATATGTACCACTATCAAAATTTGTAAACACGATTGAAATCATGTGCTGCATACATTAAACTACTTAAAAAAAACTTAATTGAAATATGCCATAAGTTTTACTCATTTAAAGTATAAAATTCAATGGCTGTAGTATATACATAGTTGTGAAGCTATCACCACAATTTTAGAACAGTTCAGCACCCCCAAAATTCCCATATCCTTTAGTCTTCATCTTGCAATCCCCTTCCCCATCACCAACTTGTTTTGGCTATTTCATACAAATGAACTTATACAATATGTAAACTTCTTTAACTTACCATAATGTTTTTAAGTTTCACTATTTCTGAATAATATTCCATTTTGTGGGTAAATTCCATTTTATTTATCAATTTACCAGTTGATGGATATTTGCACTGCTATCACTTTTTAACTATTATGAAAAATGCTGTTATGAACATTCTATACAAGTCTTTGTATGAACATATGTTTTCAATTCAGTTCTATATATAGCTAGAGGTGAAACTGCTAGATCATGTGGTAATTTGAAGATTAACCATTTGAGGAACTGCCAGGTTGTTTTCCAGTGCAATATCCCATGTTACTTTTCCACCAGCAGTTTAGGAGGATTCCAGTTTCTCCATATCCTATAAACACTTGTTATTACCTCTCTTTCTGGTATCAACCATCCTAGGGTGTGAAGTGATATCTCATTGTAGTTTTGATTTGCATTTGCCTGCTGACTAATGATGCTGACCAACTTTTTATGTGCTTAGAGAACATTTGTATATCTTCTTTGATTAAATGCCTGTTGAGATCTTTTACTCACTTTTAATTGAGTAATTAGTCTTTTTGTTATTCAAATGCAAGAGTTCTTGATATATTCTAGACACAAGTTCCTCATAGAACAGATATATTTTTTTTCAAATATTTTCTCCTGTATAGTAGGTTTTCATTTCATGGCTAAATATTGTTTTTCAAAGTACAAAAATTTTTAATTGTTATGATGTTTATCTGCTTTTAATTGTAATGAATTTATCTCTTTTTTTGATTGCTGTACTTGTGGCACTATATCTAAAATAATTAAAAATTCAAATGTTATAAATCTCAATTTTATTACATTCATTTATTTCTATTGTTATGCCAGTACCAAACTGTCTTGATCACTGCAGCTTTGCAGTAAGTTTGGAAATCAGAAAATGTGACTTTAAACTTTGGTGGTTTTTTTTTTTCAAGATGTTTTGGCAATTCAGTGCTTCTTCAGTTTTCATATGGATTATTAAAATATCAATTTTTGCAAAGAAGCCAGAATTTGAAATTTAGTCTGTAGATCAACTTGGAGAGTACTGCCACCATAATATTGAGCTTTTCGATGAGGATATGTTGTGTTTCCAGTTATTTAGATACTCTTTAATTTCTGTCAGTAATAGTCTATGATTCTTACAGTATAAGTTTGTATTTTTTTAGTTAAATTTATTTAAATATTTTATTTTATGTGATTTTAAGTGAATGTTTTTAAATTTTCCTTTTCTCATTTTATATTGCATATGCATAGAAATACAATTTATTTCTGTATATTGACCCTGTCTTGTGCAATCTTGCTAAATTAGTTTATTAATTAGTGGATTTTTTTGTGGAATTCTTAGAACTTTCTTTATGTAATAGCATCTGTGGATAGAGACAATATTACTACTTCCTTTATCATCTGAATGACTTTTTTTTTTCCTTGCCTAATTGTCTTGTCTGGAAACGTTAGCAAATGTTTAATAGAAACAATAAGAGTGAAAATTCTTTTTTTGTTCTAAACATAGGGAGAACTATTCAGGTTTTCACCATTAAGTATAATGTTATCTGTGGGATTGTGTGTGTGTGTGTGTGTGTGTATATGTATGAATTCCTTTTAATAGATTGATATATTTTCCTCTATTCTTAATGTTTTGAGCATTTTTATAATGAATAGGTTTTGGATTTTGTTAAATGCATTTTATGTATCTGTTGAGATGGTCCATAGGTGTTGTATTCTTTGCTGTTGTTAACATTGTAAAATGTATTAATTGTTTTCCACATTAAACCAATCTAACATTTTTGGGATAAAGTCACACTTTGTAATGGTGTATGATCCATTTTATATGACGTGGGACCTCCCCCCAAAAATGGAATTATCTTTTGGAGGGTAAACCCCTTGTAGCATAGGCTTTTGTCACTAGTTAAGTGTTCTAGGAAGCCATAGGCATCAGTGTACCAGCTAGTGTTGTTATGAGAGGCTGCATTTAGAGTCAGTGAATTTTCTTTCAATGCATTTTCCTATTTTATGATGGGTGATTTATGATCACACTTGCCCACACCACTCTAAGTATTCAGCAGTTTTTGACCAAAAAATGGCATGACCCTCATGCCCCACTCTTCGTATTCACCCAATCTTTTCCTGAGGGACTTTTTTTTTTTTTTTGGATTGCTTCCCCTGATTAAAAAAAAAAAAAGTCCCCAAAGGGAAATATTTTGCCAATGTGGAAGAGATGAAGAAAAAATAGCAGAAGACGTAAAAGGCATTAAAATTGAGGATTTCATCAAAATTGTTTTGAGCAGTGGAAAAAACATCTCGATAGTTGTATTGCATCAAACGAAGAGTACTTTGAAGGTGACTGAAATTTAAACATTTAAAAATAAAAACACAATTGTTTATAAATGAATTCCATGTTTTGGGGGGTACCTCCTGATATGTTGACAGATTCAGTTTGCTAGCATTGTTGAGGGGTTTGTGTTTTATATTATAAAAGATATTGGTCTGTAGTTTTTTGAAATAGTTTTGCTTAGTTTTTTTTATCAAGGCACTACTGTCCTCAAAGAATGAGTTGGGAAATTTTCTTTCCTCTTTTATATTTTGTGTAAGTTTGTGAAGAATTCTCAGCAAATGTTGGTAGAACTCAGCATTGAAATAATCTATATCAGGGAGTTTATTTCTGGGTGGTTTTTGGTATCTAATTCTTATAGGTTTTCAGATTTTCTAATACTTCTTGAGTCAATGTCAATATTTCATGTATTTCTAAGAATTTGTTTTATTTCATCTAAGATATCTACCTGAAATAGAGTTTCTATCACACTGAGTTGGGAATAGGGTTAATTGGAGGGAGGAAATAGGTCATGTTTCAAATGCTAGACTCTTACTCTTTTTCCTGAGTTTTTATGGTTTTTTTTTTTATATAATGTTTCTTCTTTTTCTGTATACTTTTAGAAAATTTTATCTAGTGATTTTAAATGATTTTTAAAAAATAGTTTTCACTACTTATGCATGTGTCACTAAGGATCATGTGTGTGGAGACTTCAGGCTGCCATTCTGGAAGCAGAATTCCCATTGTACAACTTTTGTCATGCTTTATGTCAGCCTCCAAGTTTCAGTAAATGTGCTTTAGACTTATTGCTTTTTTAAAGACTAAGTTTGTATTCATTTGATGACTACTGCTACATGTAATCCAATTAGCAATGTTTGCTCAGTACTACCATTGGGAGTGGTTTTCAAGATGGTTTACTTTTTTAACCATAAACTGACACAAAAATCTCTACAATCATTATTGTTTCTCATCAAGATATCTCAGGATCATCTTGCTTTTCCTATACCAAGATTTATTACCCTTTATTCTTGAGAGAATCTTTGTTTTTTACTTATGGCAGTATATTAGTTGACTTGGACTGTTATAATAAAATATCACAGATTCGGTGTCTTAAACAAGTTTATTTTCTAACAGTTTGGGAGGCTAGAAGCCTAAGGTCAAAGTTCCAGTCAGTTGATTAGGTTTCTAGTGAGGGTTCTCTTTTTGACTTGTAAGAACTACCTTCTTGCTATGTTTTCACATGACCTTTTCTCAATATGTGTGCATGGGGAGAGACAGAATGAGAGCAAGCTCTCTGTTTCTCTTCTTATAAAATCACTGTTCCTATTGGGTCAAAATCTCACCTTATGACCTTCTTTAACTTCAGTTATTTCTTCAAATGCTCTATCTCCAAACACAGACAGCTGTACTGGAGGCTAAGGCTTCAATATATGCATTTTGGAGTGACTCAAACATTTAGTCCATACAAACAGTATGATAGTTTGAGTCATGACTTCTAGTGCTCTATGTATTTGTATTTATTTGCAAAATAATTGTTACAGAGAGACATCTTCAAGTCATGATTTACTCATGGTTTCAGTTTAACCTTCATTTTACTATCCTTTTGTTTTACTGTGCTAAGATTTTCTCAGTTAATGCCATTGCTTTATAGTTGTCTCTACCAGCATTCTTTCATTTTATATATGGACTCTCCCAATGGTTTCAGCATTTCTACTACCATATTAGATCACTGGTAGGAAAATATTGTACAATGCCACCAAATATCTAGAAACAAAAAATTTCAGTTGCTAACTATTGGCTGTGTTCTATGAAGTCTCATTTAAGTGAAATATCTCTTCATTTCTTTGGGTCAATAGACCAAGTTTTCAACTTGTTTCTGCACCAGAAAAAATTTCTATTTATCTCTCAACCTGAATTTTTCTGCTTTCCCTATAAGAATATGCCACCACTAAATCCTGAATCATCTGACAACTTGAAAAAAGTTTTCACAAAGAAAAATACACAAATTGCCTTTCTATCATATCCATTTTCTTGCCTCAGAAACTAAACTTCTTAGTCTAGTGGTCCTTCAGATTATACAGTGAAAACTATAGTAGAAGGTTAACAGCATAGTTCAGTTCTCATTTGTGAAATAAATATCAAGATACCTTTGTTTTATGTGTTGAAATCCCTATTATTCTATAATTTTGCTCACAGCTTTATAGAACTCTCATTTTCTAAATTCTTCTCCAAAAAAATTACTTTCATTTGATCTAGTTATTTCCTCCCTTCTCTCCCCCCTCACTCACTCAAGAGTAAATTCCATCTACCAAAATTTTCCAGCGACACCATATGTTCCATGTGACTGAAACAAAAAATTACACATAACTATTATTACCTCCTGTTAAAACAATTACATTAGCCAGGAGTGGTAGTGCGTGCCTGTAGTTCCGGCTACTTGGAAGGTTGAGGTGAAAGGATCGCCAGAATCCAGCAGGTCGACGCTGGGGTGACCGTGTGCCGCTGCACTCCAGCCTGGGTGATGGAGTGAGGAGTGAAACTCCAACTCAAAAAAAAAAAAAAAAATTACAGTTGTGCAAATGTAGAACTAGCCTTCCACCTAAACTCAAAATGCAATAGAGCAAAAAGAATAAAATATATTTTCTGGAATAGCAGATATTAAATTAAATTTGTGTACTAATACTTTTAGATTCTTCTAATTTATCTAGAGGTCTTCGGAGCTCTGAATTTCTATTTTCTCACTATTACTTACTTCATTATCCCTATTTTTAATAATAATAGCCACTCTTCAGAACAGACACATATGGAAAATAAAGTGAGCATCCCTTTGGAGTTCCCACAAATATCATCATAAAAACCTCTGTTAAAGAAAATTAAAGCATGTTAATTTCATTAGTAATCCTGCCATCAAGGGAGAACATGGTTTAGAACAATAGCTAAATGATTATTTGTAAAGGAAATTAAGGTTATGCTTCAAAGTTGATTTCTGAGGAGGCATTCAAATGCAGGAAGACTAGGGATTGGTTTAAGTGAGAAAGAGTTATTCACTTTTATTTGGCTAAGGGCACAGAGTTGAGGTTTCAAATAAGATGTTTACCTAACATTTTAGACATCTTTTCAAAACTGGCTGTACTAAAAAAGCCTGTTCTTGCATAATTTGCAATCTTGGTAAGTTTACATCATAAATTCATAATTTGGTTTTCAATCCCTAACCTCTAATATCAAAAAGTGATCAGATGACTTCAAAGAGGGTTGTGTCTTATACAGCTGGGTAGTAAAGGATCCTGAAAGAGGAACGGCACGGTATGACACACTTCACAAGAAACTTTTTAGAACTAGAAGGTGGGGGAAGCAGGGGACACTTTGCCTCAAAGGACAAATGCCCTGAGTTTCTTACCCATCAGACTTTTATTAGTACAAAATGATGTAGTTAAGTAAGCCTTTAAAGACAAAGTACAGACAGTACAAAGAAAATCCCGTTTTGATCTTAATAAAGCTTTTATGATAAAGTGTGACTATTAACAAAATATTGTGCAGCTGCTTGTAAGACAATGTAGAACTTTTTATATATTTTAACACAACAGACACTGTACTTTCAGAACTTGCCTCAGCATACATGCCTATCTGGCTTTGTCATTATAGGCATTCTTGGCTTGTTGTGACTTTGCACATATGTTAAGTATGTTTTTAGTAGAGTTTAAGCAGGGCAGTGGTCTCCAACAAAAGACAACATTTGGGGGCAGTGAAGTCTCACTAGGTTTTCCCACTACTGCCATCACTTGATATGATTGCCTGTAATTTTGTAAAAATTGGTAAGTACATTCTTTTTGAGATCCTGGGGTAACTTAAAAATAATTTGGGATCTCAGAAATTTAGATGTTTTATTGCTAGTATAATATTTAACTGGATATCTTTAGAGTTAAGACACAGGGCATTCTAGTTACTAAATGCACATTTTGAGAAAGACTTACAAAAAGGAAAAAATGGCCGTATTCATTTTTATGTTGTTTATGTTGAGCTCCAGTCAGGAATCTAGATTCAGTTTTTTTGGATAATTACTTCAGGCAACTTGTTGCTCTTTGTGTGTCTGTGTTGTCAGAGACATTTTAATTTTCCTAGATAAACCTCCATAACTTCAAATCTGGAGGGCAGATTCTGGAGATTTTGTTCCTCACCTCTCAAAAAGCTTATGTCTGTGATAGGTGTCACAGATGTTACACTTCCCCCACCCTCACCTAGAGTCCCCAAAGTAATCTTTGACTATCAGGGAATATTTTTGCATCTCAAGTAATGTCTTTAATGAAGTCACCAAAGGTTCTTCCTACCCTTCCTCTGGAGGTCAATGGATGCTGACTCACCCAACATTTACATAATTACGGGGGATCATTCAAGTGAATACTTTTAAAACACCTACAATCTGCTTCAAGGTGATTTATATCATTCCTAAAAAATAAAAGCTCCTGGTAACACATAGCAGCACTTTTATTATGATCATCATCTGTGCCATTCAAGGTAGTCTGTTAGAAATTGTTGGATTTTAGGAAAGAAGGCAAGTATATGAATTAACTCAACATATATTTATTGTACCAGACATATTAGTGATATGAAATGAATATATTAAATTTTGATTTTAGAAACATCACTCTGAAGAGGGTATGATGAATAAGTGGAGGACAAAGAAAGGAGATAGTTAGAAGGCTTTTGCAGGTATCTAAGTACTTTAGTCTGTTTTGTGCTGCTATGACAGAATACTTGAGACTGAAATATTTGAGATAATAATAATTTACACTTATAATAAAATAATTGTTTAAATAAAAAAATTTATATTTTTAATAAAAATAATTTTGAATGAACAGAAATGTATTGTCTTAGGATTCTGGAGGCTGGAAAGTCCAATATCAAGGTGCTGACAGGTTTAGTGATTCTGATCCCAAGATTCTGTCTTGAACAAAGACATTAAGAAGAGAGGAATGCTTAATAGTTATGTGGCAGAAGATATAAAGGCAAAGCTATTTTTAAAAGGGCTGAACTTGCCTTTTTACAATGGTATTAATCCCATCTACGAGGGCTTCACTCTCTTACCTCTCCTAGTTCTACCTCCTAACACTGCCACAATAGAAATCAAATTTCAACATGTTTTAGCAGGGAGGGCAAACATGTAAGTCATAGCACCAAGTCAGAAATGATAAGAGCTTGGATTGAATAATTGACAGTATTAAAAAATAGTGTCTGGAAGAGTTTTGGGAAGTAGACTCAACATGATACATACATTGATGTGACTGTTGTGGGAAAGGAATATATAACCAATATAACAATCGAGTTAGATGATGATGCAATTATCGTAGATATATAATAAAGGAGAAAGAACAAATTTGGTAAGAGAACACACAAATTGTATTTTAAACAAGCTGAATTTTATATATCTAATAAAAAGTTTGAAATACGTGCTAAGATTCTAAATATAGAGAATTAAGCATTCCCAGCAAATTAATTGCAGTTAAAGTCAGGAGAATTGAAACATTTCAAAAGCAGAGATTGCAGAGAGAATAAGATTGTCAAGTACAGATCTCTGGGGTAATACCAGCTTTCACAGGGCAGAATTATAAGGGGATATCCACAGAGATATTAACTAATTAGTTTAATAAAATCAGAGTCATCAAGCTGAAAAAAGAAGAGAGTTTTTTTTTTTTTAACAAGGAATTGACAGAACACTATTTAGAAGTCAAGAGAAAAAAGAAAAACAAAGTAATAAATATTGTTGAAAATCAGAAAAACTAGGGCAATTATGGTGAAAGTGGTTTCATTAGATTTGAGGGTGGCAAAATGAAAATTTTATTATTTAATCACAGAGCAAAAGTTTCTTTTTCGTGCTCTTTCATAACTCTGAAGATTTCAAGGTTTGCTTTTATTTTAGAAATGAAATGACTCTTGAACTACCTAAAGATGCTGAAAAATATAAGTAATCAAAATCAACAAAACTAGAGAAAATATATTTAAAGTAAAATATCTTTAAACATATGAGTTTTTTAGGTATAAAGAGTAAACTAAAGTGCTGAAATGAATAGTTCTGAACGTTTTGAAAGTGCATTAGGGATCTCAATTTTGCTGTCATACCCATTATAACCCTCAACTTATGAAACTTTGCCAGCAAAAATACTTGATGTATTTAAAATCATAGTCACAGACAATCACCTCTGATTTCTTTTCTTTAGCTGCAATTTTAAGAGTGTGAAACACTCCTCAAAGAACATTTTCTTTTATTCATGACACTTTAAAAGGAATTTATTTTCCTCTGAGGATAATTATATGAGCAGATCACTCAAGCCTTTTCTATCATCAAAATTTTGAATTTGGTATACATAATGTCACCCTACTAATTTTATCATAGAGTTAGAATCTTTTTACATTGATAATATTGATCAGCTTATTCCTTAAAATTTACTTAAAATTTAAAAATTAATATATGTCTTTAACAAGAAAAAAAAGGAATTAGTCAAATACACATACTCATTCAATCTTATTTAACCTTTGGTAATTGAGGATAATCATTGACTTGTATCCTAACAGAAGAAAAATTTTAATTTGTACCTGAATTGTTGGACAATGGATATAATGGAGACTTTAAGATGGAGAGTGATGGGGAAAGGGTGAGGGACATAATAATTTGATAGCACTGTGAACACTCTTTGACTAAGGTATGCTCTAAGAAAATTATTCACTGAATTAATGGAGGGAAGAGAAAACATAGGTGAAGATATACCCGAGATGAGAAAATTCTCAATATGCTAGATAGTTGAGAGTAGGAGTCACATAGATCATGTAAGGGCCACTCACAGAGGCTCCAGAAAATTTCCTGTCCCCAACACAGAGATTATAAATAAGAGGCCAGATATTTAAATGATACGATTTATAGGCATCTTCAACATCAGTATATCAACCCATATTTACATTTTGTTCCCCAAATTTGTTTTTCCTTAAACTGCTTTCAATATCTTTTAATAATTACTACTTGTGAAGTAGTTGTCTATAGTTTTCCAGTTATAATGTGCCTTTCAGTATGCCAATTAAAATAGGAAAGCTCTAAAGAAAGATTTAGGCACAAGCAGCAAAACAATACAAACAGAATCAAAAAACTTTACAAGAAAACCATTAGACTTGAAATTCTTATAACCTTTTGCCTTTATATACTGGGGACTAAAATTCAGGACTTCAGTGAGAAAGATGAATAGCATGAGCAAACATAAATTATAATGAAGGATTCTGAAAGAGAATAGTAAAACAAAGATATGAGGTGTGTGGGTAGAAAAGGGAATCTGATGTTTGTGGACCTGAACTAAAAATCCATGTTCCAGCTGTAACTTTTGTGATGTTTGAGTAGGCAGTACTCTTTTGATCCTGGACATCTTTATATGCACTGATTTCTAGAAGTCTCTTCTTCCCTTATCTCCTCCTCAGCATTACAGCAACTCCTGGTAATTCTTTATTTTTCCTTATGAGACCTGCTTAAGTCTTAAATCATAACACATTTTCTTTATACTATGTTTCCATGACAACATAAAGTCTTAATTTTAACCTAATCGTTCTTTACTATATGTCCTTGTTTAATAGTAATCCTGAAACTTTTTTGTGATATCTCTGAGGGCTAATGATTGTCTTACTCTTCATTTTTTCCCTAGAAGTAGCAAAAAAAAAAAAAAAAAAGAAGTCAACAGTTAAATAAAATAAATAATTAAATAAATTATACTTTACTATTTATTTGGTATGGAACATCAGACAAAACAAATATCTTTGCACCAAGGGAGGGGGTGATTAGATTATCTTGGATTGCTTCCAATTTTACATTAATCACTAAAAGCATCAAAGATGGGGCAGAGAGTAGGATGTCTTAAGGAATAATTAAATTTTAATCTTCAAATCTTCAGACATATGATAATTGTTCATGGATTATTTAACCATTTGACATTGTTGATTACTGGACAATTTTTGGTTTAGTTCTGGGTAATAAACCAGAGATATTAAAAGATAAGTTATTGGAAAGTCAATATTAAATTATAGCTATAAACTAGTAACATTTTTTATCAAGTCTAGCTTTTGGCTTCTTAAAAGATGACATTGTCATGTTTAAACTATTGATTGCTTTCTATCATAATCAAGTCCTTGGATGGGATGTTAAAACTCCTATCTTTTTAGAAGAATTAACTTTTTCGATACTCATTTTAAACCAGTATAGGAAATGGTATTTGTGTATTGTATTAGTTATGTGTGAATGAAGGAAATAAAAAGAAAAACTCATAGGGCCATCAAGGACTGTTTCAGTCCCTTGGTACCCACCTAATAAAGACAGTCTTTGTGTCTTTATGCCAAATGTCAAGTACTATTTCATACTTCACTGTTGACTTCATTATCTAAAGTAATTTATTCAAATTATGTGACATGAAAGCTTTGGGAAAAATAAAACTAGGCATCAATGGACATTTTTTAAAAATGTGTTTTAGCAATGAAAGCTAAAATGGCTAGAAAATATTATTTTACTGTATTTTGCTAATTTACTGGAGCATGACCTAAAACACCTCATGAAAGTTAATCTCTATGTAAGTGTCTGCTTCCCAGGAAACTTGACCTATGACAATTGGTACCAGAAGTGGTCCAAGAAAGCAAATAATGAGATGATGTGTTATAGCCGGGTTACACACTGCCAGGCTTGCAATAAGAATTCCTCAAACCCCAGGGCTCAGGCAATTCTCTCTCCTCGGCCTCTCAGTGCTAAGATTACAGGCTGAGCCACCGCGCCTGGTCTCATTGACAATTCTTATTGGGAGAACACAGATATGTCTTGGCACAAGATAGATGGTCAATTGTTAGTATTTTCACTTTTAGTGAATTGGTATGATATACAGCTGGAAGGAAAGGTATTAGTTAGTACAAAGTATACAGCATTTGAGGAATATGAGGAACACAGTCACTATAAGGACAGTGAACTTGGGTAGCTACTGTTAAACACTATTTATATTTTGGACAAAGAGAAAATGCTGAGAACAATTAACTGAGAAGTAACTTCAAAAGCAAGAGAGTCCTCTTGGATGCATATAAAAAGTTTTTTACCCCTTTCAAGTGACAGCAGAAAAAAAGGAGGCCCTGACTTTGGAACAAACCATCAGATTGGCTGAGCTCCCAAGGAGTAAAGTCTAATATGCCAGGTAAGTTTGGTATACCAAGTTCAGGATCCTGGTTGGGGAAAGAATGAGATTTTTGACGTATGAAATGAAAAAGTGCATTATGCAAAGAAAAGTCTTGAAAGTCTTTATCCTTCAAGACCCTCTGAGCCTGCAAAAATGACCCAATACTCGTTATTAAATACCATCACTAAGCATTGGTTGAATGGGATGCAGAAACCTCTCCTCAAGATGAATGTGAACCCAAGTATGTCCTCAATTGCATCTCTTGCCCCTTCAATAAATAGGGTTTAGTTATAACCTGTCCTGTCTAAAGATAAGCAGGGTCTGAAAATAAACAAAGCTATAACCCCAAAAGTTAAGAAGACCCACCTAGTGCACACCAGCAGAAGCTGGAAGAGTATGTTCAGGATATATTTCCAAGTGTGCTTGATCAAGGGGTTATAAAATTAGGGTTGGAAAAGTTAGAGATTGTCAATTTGTGGGTGTCTTCTGGAGTACAAGATTTAATACTTTGCAAAAATCCTAGGACATAACGTAAACATGCTACAAGAATGGCTTTTAAAAGCGTGAGAAAAATGACCTTGTAACTCACAACCTTCCCAATCACTTATTAATTTAACAGATTATTTCATAGATTACTTTGGATTATTTAAATATGTGTTGCCTCTGAGGAAAAATAAATCTTTTGATATTCAACATATATTTTATGATCCACCAATTTATTATTTAATCAAGACTAAATATGCTTTATTCTTACTCTAAGTTGTTTATCTTGTCTTTTTTAAAAAAACAGGGATTCCTTAATGCCATTATTCCTCTGTCTCATCTAATGTCTCTCTCTTCTTTCTTTCTTGTGTCATTTCTCTTAGCAAAGGCTAAATCACACCATGTGTCTTGGAACATACCCCCTGCCGTGTGGAGGTTACTTGCTCAGCCTTCTGAGTATTCAACTTCTCATTCTGAAATGAATATTTCCCATTGGTTTCTAAGTATACTTAACTCTCTGCACTTTGAAATGAAAATAAAACAGTACAAGTTTTTTTTCTACCATTCTCTTACACCTCAAGATACTGTCTCATTTATCTCTTTTTAAGCAAAACTTCTAAAAAACGCTCTGTGTTGCCTTCACTTATTCACTATTCACTCAATCCTAAAACTACTATAATTCTAATTCCAAACCCTATCACTTACCCAAATTGTTCATTCTAAGTCAGCAATTTGGTTGCCTTCATATAACTAAAATAATGGACCCACTTTATTCCTTATCTTGATACAATCTCAAACATGAAACTCTTCCTTAGCTCATAAAACAAAGCAATCTCCTACTTTCCTTCTCCCTCTCTAGCAAATCATTCACTGTCTCTTTAGAAATGTACTGTTCTCTGACCAAATATTAAATATAAGAGTTCCTTTACACAAATCCTCTGTTCTACCCTTTGCACACATTGTGGTTCCTCCAGGAAATCTTATTCATATGTAAGATGAAACTACCACTTGTACAAAGATGCCATCCCGATTTTTCTTCCCCACATCACTCTCTTCTCTAAGTTTGAGGCTTATCTACTTGAATTATTCTTTTAGATATTCAAAAGCCAACTAAAATCCAATATGTCAAAACTGTATTCTTTTTCTTCACCTATATAATTAGATTTTTAAAAATGTTTCCTATCATTCATCAACAGCACTATTGTCCAATCAATGACACATAGAAGTTATGCAAAGATAGATATCATTCTGGACTTCTACACTGACCATAACCACTATGCTGCACACGTTATATTAATACATTGAATTATGGTTCAAATTCTATATGCTCCTTTAACAGGATTATATATTCTCACCATTTCCCATGTGATATACAGTGCTTTTGTCATACTCCCTTACTCCATATATGTGACTTAGCTTGCCCTCTTGTGAACCACTTTGAAAATGGCACTTCTGAGATAGCAGCACAGTCTTTATCCTAAACCTCAGAATAGAGGCACATAGAGCAAACCTGAACCCAACCAGTAGCCTAAAGTCCAGGAAGCCTGACAAGTCCAGTCTAAACCAAACAAATGGCAATTAACTTGTAGACCTATGAGCATGAAAATACATATTTGTAGTTGTAAGTCAGAAGAATTTTCAGATTTTTTAATATGCCACAAAACCCAATGATTAAAATAATTAGCCTTATATTTTTTTGCTCCTACATATCTCTTGAATTGATTTACTTTTCTTTATCGTGTCCCTCCACCATAGTCAAAGATACTATTATCTCTTATCTAAATACTGGAATAATTGCCTAATGACTCTGTATGTATTCTTCTCTCTTCATGTCTTGTCTCAACATGACATTCAAAGTTATCCTTTGGATGTATGATTTCTATCAAAATACCTTCATTTGCCTCCAATACACATGATATTCAAAATTATTCAATTACTATTCTTTGTTTTTAATAAAAGAGACAAAATTTCAAAAGCCTTTTATAATCAGGCGTGTGGTCTCATCCATGCTCCTCCACACCTTCTGCTTTAAACTTTCTGTTTGATTCCCTCACACTTGTAATGTTTGTCTGGCATTACGCAAATCCAGTTTCTGTTTTTCCAGTTAACTCTTTGTTGCCCTTCAGATATCAGGTAAATCATTCTTTTAAGAAAAAAAACTTGGAAGGCTGGGGCAGAAGGATCACCAGATCCCAGCAGGTCGATGCTATATCATACCCTTTCATTACACTGGTTTAGTAGCCCATATAACACTTGAAAATATACATCTTTTTATGGATTTCGTTATTGTTTCTACCTTTTTCATGCAAACGTAAGGTCCTTGAAAGTAGGACTCGTTTAGTTTTTTAAAGTTTTATTTTGCTTCTAATTGACACATAGTAATTGAATACAGGACAGTGGAATAATGGTTGGTCTATGAAAGTTGCTTATTAAATTTCAGTGGCCAGGCTCGTTGACTCAGCCTGTAATCCTAGCACTTTGGGAGGCCAAGACCAGTGGATTGCCTGAGCCTGCGGCTTCAAGACCAGCCCGAGCAACTTGGCGAGACTGCGTCTCTACAATAAATCAAAAATTAGCCAGGCGTGTGCTAGCGTGTACCTGTAGTTCCGGCAACTTGGAAGGCTGAGGCAGAAGGATCGCCTGAGCCCAGCAGGTCGACATTGGAGTGGCCATGAGTGTGCCACTGCACTCCAGGCTGGGCTATGGAGGGAAACTCCAACTCAAAAAAAAAAATTTTTTTTCAGTAAGCAGATTTTATTTTCACCATTCCCTTTAGAAACAGTTACAACAAATTTTATTTCTTCCTAAATTTTACATTGATGTAGCACTTAGCTACATTCATTCATTTCAAACTGACAAACTGTTTTTGTTGAAATTGTTTGGTTTGCAGGCATATGGATTTATTACATCTGATCTTGCATATATCCAATCAAAAGTTTCTCCATTGTACAGATCAGCCTATTATGTTTATTGTTGCCATAGATTACATTGGCTTTGTGTTCGTTATTTTAAAAAGTGTAGGGCAACCTCCTCAGTTGTGCCACCCCCCGCCCCCCATGGGAGCTTTTCTGTCCTCTTAATAAATCCTGCTTAAAAAAAAAAAAGTATATTTTTACATCTCTTAAAATATGACCTAGAGAGGAATGCTAAAATTTGAAGTTAAAGGCTTATTCATTCTTTTTTATTTTCATACCTGTTGATTCTAAATAACTCTTATTTTCAAAATGAGAATATTTTTACTTTATTACTTTTGATGTCTGAGACTATAATTTTATTTATTCATAAAATAAAAAATCTTTAAAAATTTAGGAAGAAAATTTTTGAAAAAGTGCTATAAAGTACTCTATTTTTATATACTGTATTTTAAAAAAATTTTGTCCTCTCACTTATAAAATCCTTCAGGAGGAGGGTTGATATGTGCTAGAACAAAAATGTAACCATTTAACCTAAACTGCTATTCTACATCATTTTTTAGTTTTAAGCAAAAAAAAAAAGATATTTTTCTGTAATTAGGTTTTTAAATTACCTTAGCACACTTGAGCATAAGAGTTCATCTTTTCAACTTTGCATAATTGAAAAATCACTATAAAAACTATTATAAAATATAGGATAGGAAAAATCAATATGAGTTGGCCCACAATCCAAAAGAGTAAACAAAGTTGTTTTTTTTTTTTATGTTCCAAAAAGAGTTGGAGGGGGTGGGTCGAGAATCAAAGAACTGGACAAAAGAAATAGGGCAGCAATATACAATTCTATTTTAGTTAAAGTCTAACATGAGAAAAAGAAATACTAGGGGAAAAGATGAAGGGAGAGAGGCTTTGGAACCCTGAGAAGAGTACCATTGCACAAGGAAGCCTCATACCTACACAATAATGGTGAAGAATCACAAGAGAACAAAAGAAGAGGAAGGGATATTGGCTATAGATATGACTCTTTGGTATTTAAGAGATCCAGACACCCCTCCACACTTTAGCAAGATAAAAGAGAGATGTGAATAAAGCCATTAGACAAGCATAGTTGTAGTGTATATCCAGATACATATTAAAACCAACTTTGCAAGCAGAGTATTTACTTTTTAAAAAAAATTATTATTTTAGAGTTGGAGTCTCACTCTTGTTGCCCAAGCTGGAGTGCAGTGGCAGACTCACAGCCACCGCAGCATCAACCTGCTGAGCTTAGGTGATCCTTCCACCTCAGTCTTCCACGTAGCTGGAACTACAGAAGGACACCACCATGCCCGACTAGTTTTTGTGATTTATTGTAGAGACGAGGTCTCATTAAGTTGCCCGGGTTGGCCTTGAACCCCTGGGCTCAGAGAATCCTCTCGCCTCGGCCTCCCAAAGTGCTAAGATTACAGGCTGAGACACTGCACCCAGCCAAGAGTACTTACTTTTATTATCAATGGACTTGATGAATAATTTTAAGTAGTTCACATTCAAAAGGTATTAAGACTTTCACTTCTGGTCTGATAAGATCTCTTCATCATAAGGAAAAAAAAACTGAACAAACTAAAAATCAAAAATTTTTCTTAGATCCATCAGGGAAGTGGGATCTCAAAGCAAATTAGTACCCCCCAAGCTGGAAAGGCAGGTGAATACAAAGAATCACAGCTTTTTTCAACAAAAGTCATTGCTGGAGCCAGCAACTGGTAGGAACACCTAAAGGATAATTTCTAGTTGCTGGAGAATGAGCCCTAAGCAATTTGAGAGACAAAAACTCTTAAGGGCCCAGCCTTAGGGAGATACCACAATTTCATGACTTTTATCTCCAAGAGATCCACCAGTTTCTCAGGGTAAAAACTGGAGAAACATCCCCTCTAGCCTCTGAAAGAGAGAAAGAGAGGTAAACTTTGAAAACACACCAAGATAATTCTGTTCTTACAAATAAAGACTGCTGTCAAGACCATTTTACCAGGGCCTAACTGACCTGGAAGAAGTGAAATGCACAATTATAATACCCTCTAGCTCTTGAAATGGGTCAAGGGAAAAAAATCCAATTCTATCCCTTAGTCAATCTTTTCTCCTCAACTAAAGGAAGAAAAAACAAAAAAAGAAAGAAACCTGAGAAGCGCTTTTGAAGGAGACAGTCTCACTAAAAGACTAAGATTTAGTCATAGGATTATGAAACACTTTACATCTTCCACACTTTACCAGTGCTTCAGTAACGTTCTTTGTAATAATGAGTTACAGCTGAAATGACTGCTAAGCTTGGATCCTATTTTACAAGGAGTCTCTAGGGAAATTAAAGTCCAGAGACAAGAAAGACACTAGAGAAATTTTAGCACTTCCATCACAGTTGGCTAGTTTTCTTCCTTCCTTCCTTCCTTCCTTCCTTCCTTCCGTCCTTCCTTCCTTCCTTCTTTTTTTTTGTGTCACCCAGGCTGAAGTGCAGTGGTATGCTCATGACCACTGCAGCCTTGACCTGTTGGGCTCAGGTGATCCAAGTAGCTGGAACCACAAGCACATGCCACCACACCCAGCTAATTTTTTGAAGTTTTGTTTTTTTGAGTTGGAGTCACACTCCATTGCCCAATCTGGAGTACAGTGGCACACTCACTGCCACCCCAGTGTTGGCCTGCTGGGATCTGGCAATCCTTCCACCTCAGCATTCCAAGTAGCTGGAACTACAGGTGCGTACTACCAGGCCCAGCTAATTTTTGATTTTTTATAGAGATGAGGTCTTGCCAAGTTGCCTGGGCTGGTCTCGAACCCCTGGACTCAGGCAATCCTCTTGCCTCTGCCTCCCAAAATGCTGGAATTACAGGCATGAGTCACTGCACCCATCTATGGTTAGCTTTCAATAAGAAATTACAAGACATACTAAAAAGCAACACAGCCTGTGAAAACAAAGCAAGCAAGAACCAGACACAGATATGGCAGAGATTGAAATTATCAGAACAGAAATTTAGAATGACTATGATTATAGTTCTAAAAGTACTAATGGAAAAAAATAGACAACATACAAGAGGAGATGGATAATGCAAAAAGAAAGATAAAAACTCTAAAAAAGAATAAATGGAAAACACTAGAATTTTCTTTTAACGCTAATAGAAATGAAGAATGCCTTTGGTGGTTTTATTAGTAGACTGGGCATAGCCAAGAAGGAATCAGTAAGCTTAAAGATATGCCAATAGAAAATTCTCAACTCAAAAACAAAAAGAAAACATATGTAGAAGCCCCAGAACATAAATGAACAGTGAGACAATTAAAAGATGTATAATATAAGCATAGTGGAAATAATAAAAGGAGACAAGTAGGAGAAATAAACAGAAAAAATATTTGAAGTTATGATGGCCAAAAATATTTCACAATTAATGACAGACAACAAATGACAGATTCATGAATTTCAAAGAGCCCAAAGTGGATAAATTCTAAAAAATCTACAAGGCATATTATATTAGAAGTCTATAAAATAAAAGACAAAAGAAATTGCTGAAAGAAGGCAATAAAAATAAACACCTTACTTCTGAGGAACAAAAATAAGAATCACATTGAATTTATCTTAAAAAACTATGCAAGCAAGAAAAAAGTGAAAGATTTACCATCAACCTAGAATTTTATATGCAGTGAAACTATTCTTCAAAAGTGAAAGATAAAGAGACGCCTCATAAAAGGAAAAATTAAGGGAATTGGCCTCCAGCTGACTCCCATTGCAAGAAATGTTAAAAAAGGTTCCTCAGAAAAAAGGAAAATAATATAGGTTAGAAACTTCTGTCTACTTAAGGAAAGGAAGTCTATAAGAGAAGAAATACATGAAGGTAAAATAACATTTTATTTTTTCATACTTAATCCAATAGACAGCAGTTTGCTCAAACTAATACTAACAATGATTTTTAAAAATTTATCTTTAAGTGAAATGAATACAATTAATGTCATAAGGGACAGGATGGAGGAATTGGAAATATTTTCACTGCCTTCTTTTAATGTTTTATTTGTCTTAGATTTTCTGTAGTTTGAATATAATAAACTTAATTGCAGATTTTTAAAAAAAGATATCCTGCTTTTATGTTCTCTGATCTTCCTGTATCTGTGTTTTATTGTCTGGTATTATTTTGGAAATTTCTCAACCATTATAACTTCAAATGTTTCTTCTTCAGCCCCCAGTTATTTACCCTACTGAGTTGATAACTTAGGTTCACACACACAAAAAAAAAAAGCCTGAAAACAAATGTTTTATCTCAACTTTATCATAATTGCCAAAAACTGGAAGTAATCAAATGCCCTTCAATAAAGAATGGATAAACTAACTGTAGTATATTCATGCAAAGGAATATTATTTGGCAATAAAAAGAAATGAGCTATCAAACCACAAAAGACATGGAGGACACTTAAACAAACATTGTTAAATGAAAGAAGTCGGTTTAAACTTGCTTTATCCCATGTGATTCCAACTATATGACAATCTGAAAAAGGCAAAACTATGGAAAGAGTCTAACCAAAGATTACTTATTGCCAGGATTTTGTGGTGAGCAAGGAAAAGAAAAATGGGGGATGACATGGACTGTTTAGGGCAATGAAATTATTTTGGATGCTACTATAATGGGGAATAGCATGATGCATTTGTCAAAACTCATAAAATTTATCAAATGGAGAGTAAATATTTTTCTTACTTTTTTTTTAGACAAATCTTGCTCTATCGCCCAGGTTGTAATACAATGGCATAATCATAGCTCACTGCAGCCTCAACCTTCTGCGATCAAGCAATCCTCCTACCCCAGTCTCCTGAGTAGCTGAAACTATAAACACATAAAACCATGCCTAGCTAATTTTTTTGTTTTGTTTTGTAGAGACAGGATCTTGCTATGCGGCAAGAGTAAAGCTTAATGTATACTATGGAATTCGGTTATTAATAATATAGCAATATGAATTCATCAACTGTAACAAATATACCACACTAATGCAATATGTTAATAATACTGGAGAAAGGAAACAGATATATGGGGATTTTTGGTACTGTCTATTCAATTAAATGGCTTTGAAAAATCTCTTTTGAAAAAGGTTATAAAAGCAGTGTCATAACTGGAGACATCATAAGTTTTGTAAATAGTGTTTCTAGATGAATGAATCCAGTCATGGCTTTGGTGGGACAAAACAGTATGATACATTAATTTAGATTCAATGCAAAATAAAAGAAAAAAGAGATCTAAAGATTGGGTTAGTCCTCAAGATTTAAAACAATTAGAGCCATATATATTAAAAACTGAAAGTTCAGTCTGTGCCTTTCAGATGGGTGCCTTCCACTATGATTTTGATATTAGCTAGCTTGACATGGGAGGTATGAATCAAATTCCTCCTCCCCCGACACTTTGTTAGTAATATGTGTGATCAGCAGCCTTTGAAAGGGTCTTTCCTAACCTAGTGCAGTGACAGCCTGTTTTGACTGTGGAACAATTTTATGTAGACAAAATCTCCTGTTTGGTAGAAGTGGAAGACTTCTTCAGGTCCTTGTTACTTTATGTTTCAGGATTTCTAGGGAAGGAAAAAGACCTTGAACATCATTATGAGAGGATTCAGTTAAATCATGTACATGGCATGTTTTCAGTCCAAAACTCATGGTCCCACCACACATAAATTTAAAGGCTACGATTCTATGCTTGTTTCTGAGTGTCACTCTAATTTTTAACAAGAGTAGTGGTAAAACTCTAGGTCATTTTAACACTGTAGGTTGCAGAATCTTAGCCAACAAATTTTTTTTTTCTAAAATAGTTTGATTTTAGAAAAAAAAGAACTGAGGATTATAGGAATCTGCAAATATTTGCATAACTTTTGGATGACAGTAGAAATAAGACGACTTTCTCTGTCTTATTCAATGTGCTTTGGTATTCTACAATTAGGAATTATGTGAATTAAAAGAGACTATTAATTATTAATTATGTGAATTAAGAGAGACTATTAAGAGAGACTATTATTTTCTGTGTATTGGCTTTTGAAAAGGAAAAGACTTCAGGCCATCTGGACACCATACAACCAGAACTTGACAGAGTTCCTGAATTTTGGCAAACATTAGTTCTATGAAATCCAACTGACACCAGGTTTCTGGTGAAGTTGTTCAGGGAGAATTGTGTTTATTTACTCTGGTAGTAGTAGCCTTTAAGAATTCTGCAAACAACTTGGATGGATTTAGAGTTGATCATACTCAGTGATCTATCACAGAAACGAAGAACAGAGTACCATATGTTCTCACTCATAAGCAGACCTTGAGCAATTATCAAAGTTGCTATAAGAAAGGGATTGGCAGCAGGGGGAAACTGGCGGGGTGGGGGGAGATTGGCAGTTAAGGGAAACTGCCAGGGGAGGGAGGGGCACACCTCATCAACAAGGGTACCTGCTTAATGAACACTTGTATACCTAACCCTGGATTGTACCCCACATCTTTAAAATAAAGAAAATAAAATAAAATATTTTTTTTTAAAAAAGAATTCTGCAAACAAATAGCACATCTCTTTAATGTTTTGAATATTTTTGCCTTTTGGTTAGGCATAATAATAGTTTGCTGCCATCAAAATTTGTCTATATCCAGATTATTTTATTGCTGACACACAAATACTAACCAAGCAAATAAGTACTATGGTATTGGAATCATTTTGTCAAATAAATCCCACAGTCCAGTCAAATTTCTTTTAGCTTCTCTTGTCATCCATTTGTTCATTGTATTTTATAAAAATATTTTTGAGGTCAGGCACTGTGGCTCAAGCCTGTAATCCCAGAACTTTGGGAGGCTGAGGTGAGAGGATTGCCTGAGTCCAGGGGTTCAAGTCCAGCCTGAGTAACTTGGTGAGACCTCGTCTCTACAATAAATCAAATTAGCCAGGCATGCTGGTGTGCGCCTGTAGTTCCAACTACTTGGAAGGTTGAGAAGGAAGGATCACCAAGCCAGCATGTAGAGGCTGTGGTAGCCAAGAGCGTGCTGTTGCACTCCAGCCTGGGCAACAGGGTGAGACTCTGACTCAAAAAAAAAAAAAATTGTTTTTGAAAATGAAAGTTTCTTACTTTATTAAAAATGGAGATTCTATGTTTGAAGTTTTCCAAGTTTTACTACCCTGCAGTTCTATAGCAAAATTATTGCCATTAGAAATTTTATTCTGCCCTCTGTGAGCTATATAATAAATTGCTGGTATTTAAGCAGGCAGTAGTAAAACTTCTAACAAATAGATATCAACTTTTTCATGAGATATTTTAGTTTTTATTAGAGTAAAATAGTTTTTTTTTTTTCTTTTTCTTTTTTTCTTTTTTTCTTTTTGAGTTGGTGTCTCACTCTGTTACCCAGACTGGAGTGCGGTGGCATGCTCCAACCACTGCAGCCTCGACCTGCTGGACTCCGGTGATCCTTCCGCCTAAGCCTTCCAAGTAGCTGGAACTACAGGCGCATGCAACCATGCCCGGCTAATTTTTTGATTTATTGTAGAGATGAGGTCTTGCCAAGTTGCCCGGGCGGGTCTCAAACCCGCGGGCTCAGGCAATCCACTTGTCTCGTTGAGCCACTGAGCCCGGCCAAAAAGAATGTTTTTTAAAATTTCCTCAGCTGTATGTTAGTGACACCAAACATATATTTATTAATAGAATATATATTCACTTTAAGTCCAGGTTAAAGAATTACAGTTCAACTGCTCTTAGCTTATCTACTTGTCCAGATGAGTTTTGTTTTGCTTTGTTTTGTTTTTAATTCCAGACAAAACATAAACTTTTCAGATTTTATGATGTCACAACATAGGAGGCCTTAATTAGGCCACATTTTTTCTTGAGTACATGACCACATATAAGCATTATCAAATATGCAACATAAATATTAAAATAAAATAAATCAGATTGGGTTTTTCAAAATGTGTACTTTCTAAACCTAAGAGAGGGACTATAGCCTATTTTGGTTGTTCAAAAGAATTTTCAAATTCTAAGGACCAAACCAAAGGATCTGGAGAATTATCATGCAATTGGATTGAGTATCTATCTGATAGGAGGATTTGTTGCTCTGCAAAAGCTGGAATCTACTGTCTACAATACAGCACTGCTCCCATAAATTGCCTAAATTTTTGTTTGTTTGTTGTAGAACATTTAATCTACAAAATGAACTGACTCCTAGACCATAACATTCTTGGTCAACAACTGATAACAGATATCCAGAATATTTTACTTTAGTTTGGTAATATTACAATTTATCTAGTGAGGCTTTATGGCCCTGTGATAAAAAGAATTGTTACAAAATGAGAGTAAGCAATTTTGTACTACTCTCCAGTGTCTGAGGCTACCAAAAGATCATCCACAATTTGAATAATTATAGATTCCTCTAATGGGAGAGATTTCTTTTTTATTTTACTTTATTTTATTTTATTTTGACTAAAGAAAATACTAGAAGAATACTCAAACCCTTCTAGTATTTTGTTGTTGTTGTTGTTGTTGTTTTATAAGTACTGGACTCTTTCATAAGCAAAAGCAAGTAAGAATTTAAACTCACTCACTAGAGGAACAAAAAGAAAGAAGGAGGGAAGGAACCAAAGAAAGAAAGAAGGGAGGACAAGAAATTTCAGAACACAGATAAATTAGAGAAAAATGTTTTGCTGACAGCGGTAACAAAGTCACAAGTCACAAAAGTTGCAGGTTAGGAATTACAAGGATTAGTGGCTGCGATCTTGTCCAAATCTACACAGTAGTCAACCATCTTCATCAAATTTACCTTGCTTCCTTATTGAAAGCAAGGATGTATTATAGGATGAGTGCTACTTTTTGAACTTATTTCTCTAACTTTTTAATTTAATTTTTTAATTGCACTCGACAAATAATATTGTTTTACATCGGCCATGGCTTATGCTTTTGATAAAACATTTTTATTTGTTTTATATCTCAAATTACAGCAATACCATTATTCCCTGGGGCCCAAAGCAATACACTGATTTGTTTTAGAGCAGGGTGCTTTTCCAGCATAGTATGAGACTGTCATTCTCTGCCATAAACTTTTGCTTTCAGAAGGTACATAATAACCAACTGTGGGGCCTTTTCCCAAGGAGCTTCTTTCATGGATATTCCATCTGAAGTAAATAATATGTTAGCTTTTAATTTGCACAACAGGTCTTTCTCCAATAGATTTAAAAGAGACTCAAGAGTGAGAGAACACACCCCTTCATAAAAGAATCTATTTTGTATGAGAACTCTGGGGAAAAAAAGAAGTAGAAAGCTGACCTGAAATGCCAACAATTTGTATTGGTCTATCACCAAATGAGAAATTTCCAAGAATAAGCAGCCCCAGTTATCTATTTGCAAAGGCAAGGTAAAGGTTAGATTAGACCAAGGGGGAGAGTCATTGCCATATACAGTTTACCAGCTCCTACTTCCAAGATTCCATCAATCTCTCAATTTCAAGTCATGTGCTAAGTATTCCCTACCTGAGGGTTTTGTCTCTGCAATTCCTACATCCTCCAGGGCCTTTTCAACAATTCCTCTTCAACATCCTAGTTTATTGCTATAATGCCATACATTCTCTTTTCTTTGTTTTCATCACATGTTGGCTAGTATTTACTAAAGAGTTCTTAGCAACCAGCACAGCAGACTTTAATTTCTTTTTTCTTCTTGGGGAGTGTTTTCCTAGATTGTTCCACAACTGAGTAGAGGTTGCTTGATACTTGAATAATAATCGATTCTTTCCTTCTACCACCTTTTATTTAACTTGGCTTTGGATAGACCAAAGATAGACCCAGGAAAGATGAAACAAAAATTGCTAAGACTAGAGTACTGTGTTGGCCTGCCCCCAAGGTCCGTGCTAGTCAATTTTGAGAAAACTTCAACAAGTTGGTAATGGAAATCAACAGATTACTCACCCATCTTTTGGGTATATAGCTATAAGTTCTCCCAGCTCTTTAGCAGAAAGACTTCAAATATGGTCACTGGCCACTACTCTTGATGAGTTTCTATATTCTTAGTTTTTCCAAAGTTGTGAAAGATGATAGATACTTGGTTTCCATTGCTACAAGATTCCTTGATGTGGTGATCTTCTGGACCCCAAAACATCAACTTGTGGGGATCTATAAACAGGAAGGGCTGGGTTTCCTCAAATTGAGACCAAGAAATATTAAATATATGGCACTTTGATTTCCCTTCCTGTTGTGACATTCATCAGCTTAACAACTAGTTTATTTGTCCTTTTCTAAGTGACCAGAGCAGCTACTCTTCATCTTGTTGTTTTTATACAGGGTCACAGCCTTTTATGAAAGTCCTTTGTTATTTCAGCATCTCTTATCATGTCTGTTTTTCCCGTTCCAAAATGTGTATTAAGGGATGGTGGAATCTGAGCTAAGACCTGGAGTGAGCTCAGGGACTAGGCCACAAGGCATACAAACCTGTGTCTTCAAAAGCAGCAGATAATTCATTACCAGTTAAATAAGTTGTGCCCTCCTTCTTTACAGCAAAATCCACTGATGAGGGGAACCACATATCTAGAAGATCATCACATCCCTCTTTCCAGGATTAAGTTTGAGGCAAGTAGAAAGAAGGCTGGGGATGTAGGGAATGGAGATAATCAGGAGAAGCAGAGGGAGCAGAAACAGCAAAGAAAGGAGGAGGGTTCAGTAAAAAGAAAAATGCCTTTAGTTCTCGAATTTTCTCTTCCATTTTTCTCAATCTATTTTTCTATCTAAATCTTTTTTTTTCTTTGAATTACATTCATTCCATAAATGCCAGTGATTCATTTGCTTGGGATGGGGCCTAAGAGTCCCATTAAATATATTAAATTATCCAAATAAAAATAAATATCCTTAGACTGCTGTAAGGCTGGATTTTCATATAGCCATCTAAAACAGTCAGAGATGTATCAACCTTTTATTTATTTTTTATTGGGCAAAACAATATTAAATAACAGAAGAAATAGTAGACATGGTTTTATTTATTTATTTATTCTCTTTTAATTTTTATTTTGAAATTGTGGGGTATAATTCAGGGTTAGGTATACAAATGTTCCTTGTGCAGGTACCCTTATAGATGAGGTGTGCCTCCCCTTCCCCAGGGGGATATCGACTACTGTCAACAACCTTTTAAGAAAAATATCTACAGGCAATATTCCTATCTGTCCATGTTTTCCAACTATATGGCAATCCTGGCAAGATTTTAGAGTCCATATTAGCCATACTTATTTAACAGCAAATGAATTTGGAAAGGGTGTTTCACTGGGTAAATATTTCAAAAGAGTGTGTTGTCACAGACTTTTAGCTAGTTCCTTAGTTTGGGAACTTCCAGACATTTCATCTAGTTGTCAGAACTGGTGAGAAAATGTAATTAAAATCAAAATCTCTGCCCAAACCAGAAAATCTCTCCACAAAAGTAAAAAAACAAAGCAAATAATTTATTTTGAATAAGTATTAATCCTGAATGAAATATGTATCACAGACAATTTTCTAAGAGATTGTAAATATAAAAAAAACCTCACCAAATAGACATAACCCATTATATACATGTCTACAATATAAACAATACCTGGTACTTGCTCTAAAAAGAGAGAACAGTAGGAAGTCTTTTCCCCTGTTTTCAACAGAAAGAATTACTCTTTATTTTAATTTATATTTGTCCTTATATGTCACACCATATTTTCTGTGCTTTCCCCCTTCTTTCCTTTCTTTTGATTGATTGAATTTATTATCCCTGAAATGTCATCATGCATGGATAAATATACAGTGTCTGAATTAATCAGTACTTTAACTTCCTCCAGAACAATAAAAGGAGCTGAAAGATGTCCTTCTATCAAACTCCTTGTGACATATGAGCATTTTAATAATTTTTTTGAATGTTTGAAATATAACATAAATAGATTACAATATAACTTCGATATCCTCTCTGTTTATAAAATATGCTTACATGGTAACTTATTCTTTTCCTTTCTCAGATATTTCTTTTGGTATCTCTCATCTTTTTCATATTACTGAAGTATGTCTCTTAAAATTTTTTTTAGTAGTGAATGGCAGTAGTGGAAAACTGTCATGGGAGTGGGGGTGGGACTGGCAGTTGAGGGAAACTGCTCTGGGAGGGAGGGGTATACCTCATCAACAAGGGTACCTTCATGATCAATGTTTGTATACTTAACCCTGAATTGTACCCCACATCTTTATAATAAATAAATAAATTTAAAAAGTAAAAACATAATTAATTTTTTTTTTTTTTTTTTAGTGAGAATACTTATGTGGTTAGCTCTAATTTTATTTCATCTGAATAGTTTTGGTTTTATCTTGTTTTAAAAATTATGCTTTTCTGGGTTCCTGTTTATAAATTGATAAGTATTATGTTGCAGAATTTTGAAGGTATTATTTCACTTTCTTATTGAGGGTTGTTTTATAGCCTGTTGTTGTTCCTTGTGTATGAATTATCTTTTTTCTTTCTTTTTTTTTTTAATGTCTTAGAGTCAAGTAAGTTCCCTAGAACTGTGATAAGTATCCTCTACCTTTATTTATTTTTTACAAAATAACTACAACTGGATTTACTTTTAATTTATAAGTCTTTGGGTAGAATGCATTCTCTTTATCTGTTGATTCATGCCTCCCATTGTTGTAATCTTGTTATGCTGCCTATTTAACTGACTCTTTCAACATTATAAAGTATCTTATTTATCTCTAGTAAAGTCTATTCTGTCTGATATTATCATAGCTACATGAAGTTTTTCTGGTTAATGTTTGTGTGTTGTATTAGACAGACTTTTGTCTGCATTCACAATCCCCACCTTGACCCTGGTGTCAAGTCTGGGATAGTTATTAATATATTAGGTGGCAAAAGGGACTTCACAGACATAAGTTGTTAAAAGTTTGTATTATCTTGCTCAAGAAGGAAGATGTGCTGAAGAGATACAAATTTCATCCCATTTTAGACTTATTTTCTTCTCCCTTTTGGGAGTTAAGCAGACAGCCGGATCAGCAGTTCTGAGTTGGCTCAATGAAAAAACAAGCTGATACCAGTTTTTAGGCTCTGAGGCTTCATTCAGATAAAACTACTCCAACCAGAGGACTTCCATTGCTCCATAGTAACTTAGATGACTGAGCGTAGGCTTCACTCTTTCGGAATTTTGGCCATGGTGCCTAAAAGTGTCTATGTCTGGCCTAATCCCTGGGATAATACAAGTCTGGAGATTGCCTGTCTTCTACTCTCCTCTAAAAAAACCTTTTTTTATGTCTGTGCTTCATGGCATTACTGATAAGTGTCTGTGACTCCTTTGCTGGACAGATATTTACCTTCTCACCATGCAAAGAACAGCTCTCCTTATATTGTTTGGCTTTTCTACACTTACTTTAAAGATTTTATTTGAAAAAAAATTTTCTGGTTTTGAGATATTGAAAAAATGGCTTATTAGGAAAAGAAAGATGAGTGTGCTGGCTCACACTTGCAATTTTAGCCCTTTGGGAAGCCAAGGCACTAGGAGCACTTGAGTTAAGGACAAGCCTAGGCAATATAGCAAGAGCCCATTTCTACAAAATACTAAAAGATTAGCCAAGAGGGATGGTACATGCCAATAGTTCTAACTACTTGAGAGACTGAGAGGATCACTTAAGCCCAGGAGTACAAGGCTGCAATGAATTATGATTGTACCACTGCACATCAGCCTCAGTGACATAGAGAACGCCTGTGTCTTAGAAAAAACAACAACAACAACAAAGGACAAAGAATAACCTAGCTTGTCATAATTATTGTTTGGTTTTGGGGGGAAAAGTGGAATTGCAAAACAAAATTTTAAAAAACAATATAGTGACACCATCACTCACAACAGAAATACTAAAAAAAAGAAGAGAAAACTGTGGAAAGATGAAAGTCCTTCAAAATAAGTACATCAAAAGAAATGACCACAGACTATATATTGCTATGTCATCTTTAATAAAATTTGAAGTAAATATTAGGTATAATATGTGTTTGTTAAAAATTTTAAAGTAAATGAGTTATCCTAAAGCTTCTCTCCATATAAAGACCAGCCCTCATTATATTGCTTGACTTTTCTACACTCACTTTAAAGATTTTATTTGAACAAAAAATTTTCTGGTTTTGAGATATTGAAAAAATGTCTTATTAGGAAAAGAAAGCTGAATGTGGTGACTGAGTTTACTCTGATTGAATTCCACTTGTCAATTTAGTTGTTCATAATTTTAGTTTCATATTGTTTTTAACTACCAGAATAATTGTTGACAATTATTGTTTAATATTGGCAATAATTGTTTAAATTATTGACTACTAAAATCAGTCTTTTTTTTTTTTTTTTTTTTTGAGTTGGAGTCTCACTCTGTCGTCCAGACAGGAGTGCAGTGGCCGCTCCCGGCCACCACAGCCTCGAGCTGCTGGGCTCCAGTGATCCTTCCGCCTCAGCCTTCCAAGTAGCTGGAACTACAGGCGCATGCTACCATGCCTGGCTAATTTTTGATTTATTGTAGAGACGAGGTCTCACCAAGTCGCCCAAGCGGGTCTCGAACCCGCGGGCTCAGGCAATCCACTCACCTCAGCCTCCCAAAGCATGGGATTACAGGCTGAGCCACTGAGCCAGGCTATATTTCTTTTATAACAAAACAGTTTTCAAATTCTTTTTCAACATTTTTTCTTGTATTATTTTTGCTTCAGGGCTCATTTATTATTTTTTCCTGAAATATATCTTTTAAAAATTCTTTGAATTGTAAAACTGCTTACAACAGTCTTCTGAGCATTTCTTTGATTCACTTACACTCTTCAGTGACAATGTTCAACTGGATATACAATTAAGTTGACAGCTGTTTTTTTCTCAGCACTTTAAAGATAATTCGGGTTTTATACTTTCTACAGGGCTCATAAAAATATGTTATCAGTCCAATTTTACTTATTTGAAGTTAGTAAATTTTTCTTAATTCTTATTTCCAAGTTTTTTGTTGTTGTTAGAGTCCTATCATAGAGTTTAATTTAATTTCTACTGACAAAGATAATACATTTCTTTGCATATTTTACCTGTGTTCATTTAATGTAGGAAAATATTACCAATTACTTTTTAGAAAATTGTTTCTTTCATTTTCTTCTGAAAATTGTATTAAATATACATTGGGCCTTTCCATTCTACATTCTATGCTTCTGCAGCTTTCTTTAGCAAGTTTATTTCTGAACCTATCTATGATTTATTCTGACAATGCCCTAAGTACTAAGTACCACCTCACTAATTATTTTTATACATATTTAATCTGCTTTTTAAGTTTCATACTCAAGATTTTTAAATTAGAATAATTCCTTCTCAATCAATTTTGTTGTTTTCTTTTTTTATTTTTAAGATGTCTATTTTTCATTGTGCTTTATCTTTATCTTCCTTCTTTTTATTATTACAATAATTTAAACCATACATCTTTTTTCAGATTTTCATTTACCTCAAGTTATTAAATTAGTTTTTATCTTTGGTTGTATGTATGAGTTAGTATGCTTTAACTTTCTTTTATGTTAATTTTTTCCATTGTATGAAATATAATTTTATTTGGAAGCTTCTCTTTTGCCCAGGTTCATTTCATTTCTGTATTCTCCATTCCTACACAAGTGGGAAAAAATGTTGCTGCAGAGTGACTTTTCTATTATATTGGTTTCTTCTGTGATCCTAGAGTTTTAGTTGTCTCCAACACAATGTACAAGTCAATTTTCTTTGTCAGAATCTCTTGCCTCCTCAGAAACATAAATTGAGATTTCATATTTATGTGAATCATGGACTTACATTTCTCACTGAAGGCATTCTAAAAAATATACTTGCATTTCTGAGTTATGACAAGCTTTCCTGACACTTTCAAAGTCAGTAGAGTCTAGTCCTTAATAATTTGCTTACAAAAGAAAAGTCAACCTTTTTGGAAAAAAAAAATCAGTCTTTTAAAGAGGTTTTAGTCAAGAGTTTTTAGTTACAGCACTATCCCTTGCCAGAGCCAAATCACCTTTCCTATCTTCTATTGCATATTATATTCTAGCTCCTAGTGTCATTATCAGGCCCTCCTGGACCGCCATAGGATTAGCTGGCATATTTACTGACTTTCATCTCTCTCATCATTTATAGATGCTGAGATATCTTTTTCTTTTTTCCAAACTCAATTATGGGTCAAAACTCTTTACTTAGAGTAAATTAATTATAGTTTCTATATATATGTGCTTAGAGGAAGAATTGTAGGAGAAAAAAAGGTGAAAAACGTCTATAACATCACAGCAGGTTTTGGTGTCAGAAGAAGCTATATGATATGAGGCAAAGTTTTTAGAATCCCTGAGAAGAAGATCTGTCCTCGATACTGGGAAAGTTAAGAATAGAACCCCTTATTTTTGCAAATGTAAACCAGGGACTATAATTGAAAATGGAAGAGGAAAGGGAACTATGATTCTTAGGAGCCAAAACACTTGTATAATAATAAAAAAGGTTGATTTTTTTGTGGTAGTATTCAGTCTTTCTATATTATATATATTTCATCAGGAAAGGCTTTCTACTTGAAATGGAGTTAGACTGTGCTGTGCCTGTTGAGACATTTATTCTTCTGTAGAAGTGTCTGTTTTGTGTTATTTCGTATGTTTTTAAGCACTTGCAGAAGACTGTAGAAAGTGTGTGCAAATCTTGTCTCCACCAGAATCAAGATAAAAGATAATAGGTTAAAGTATCTTGATTGGACTTAATAAGGACTATCTTTGGTTGAACTGATATTGGTATTATATAAACTCTTGAGGAATGGAACATATTTCTGGAACTTTTCGTCCTTTAATTTGGAAAGAGTTTTAAGTAGAATCACTTGACTTACTCTCTGTTTGTTTGGTACCAAATGTGAATAATTTCTTCTCTTGAAATCTGTGGTTAAATTAGAAATTGGGTCATTACAGAAAAAAAATTATCCCTTCTGTCAAATGCTTTTTTGATAGAAAGTATGGCCTGGGAAGTTGGGTAGTATTTTGAGGTGAGAAGGAAATTCCTATTTTTCTAAGCATCTCATTCACTCTGAAACTAAATCCTGAACAGATCATGTGTGTTTAAGGGCACCCTGAGGTAAATCTGAATTTTGACATAAAAAGAGTGACAGGATGGGAAGAAGCCCTTTAACTTGTTATAAAAGCATTTAGGAAAGCTTCACTTCTCAACCTATGGTAAACAGGACATTAGTAGCAGAAGCAGCATCACATGGGAAATTGCAACCTGCCTCAGACCACAGAATCTTTGTTTTTAATAAGATCCCAAATGATTTATAGTGAACACTTAGGCTTGAGATGTCCTGATGTAAAAATCTGAACACAGTGTGTCAGGGCTGTAGATCTTAATTATTGTCAAATGTTTGCTAATTTTAATTATTTGCATAATCCATTTAATACTATCCTTTTATTATCCTTGAATCTTTAGTAAAGTGGTATTAAATTATCCTGGTCTAGTCTCATACAGACAGAAGAAAATTAAGCCACACTCGTGTATCTGCTTTGGGTCAGAGTGACAAAATGGTGATAAATGTTTTCAGCAACCTCTATGGTAGGAGACAGACGCGTTAGTCATAGGTGTTAACTGCCCCAAACTGCAGGAGATAATAGGATATGGTGTGATCAGGGCCCATAGATAAAATAGAGAGCATCTTAAGGTAGTGGCACAAAGATCTGAACTGACTCAATACTGTGCTGTGTTAATCTTTATATCTTTGTTCCTTGCACAATGTCACAGTACCTGTTGTTGAAACTGGATAAGTGTTTGTTGAATTAAATTGAAATACAGTGACTAAAAGCTCTTGACATGGTGAATTATTTCATATTTTACTCATTTTAGTATTTAATGTAATTATACTAAGTCTACATGTCTGAATCTTCTACAAATTGGCTTTCATTCTGCCCTCTGAAACTTTACACAATAAGCCTATGTTCTTATAATAAAGCAGCTCTACAGTATTAAGTTTTTCATTATAATATCTTAAGCTCAAGTGTTCAATATCTTATCTCTTCTACATTTAACCACACTCACATCTTTCAAATATCTACTCACTAGATGCCATTTATCCAGGCCCTTCATTATTATGACCACCATACTCTTATCAAGCACACATGTATTACTTTCTCTTTAGAAGAGGAGAGAAGAATTCAAGAGTGAGGCATTGTAGAGACTGTTTTTCTGTTCATAACTCAAAGGATATGCTGAACATTTCAGAGCTACACAGAGTTAAGAGAATTGAGCCCCCAAAAACTCATCTAAAGTGTTTGGATAGATGAAATCAATGACTGCTGATTAAATGAGAGGCACATAGCAAATACACTGTAAAATGAATTAAACGGTAATTGAAAATACCTGCAGAAAATTTGATTAGAATCTGGGGAATCAACAACGGTAGCTAGATAATAATAAGTGCATTTCCAAAACCCATTTAATTCTGTCGATGTACCTTAGTCAGTAAATTTGCAGTTAGTCTCATTAAAAGAATTAATTTAAATACATTAAACTTTTCATAGTGTTAAGTAGCATTGTGAAAAACTGGGCGCACCTGAAGTTATTTTCCTTGGAAAGCCCTAGGGATGGGTCATTTAAACTACCTGTTAAATATGTATTTAATTTTTCAGTTAAATTCATTATGCCATAGTTTGCAAAACAAAAAAGTTTGAATGTCATTTATCTTACATGAATTCAAATCACAAACTTACATGTGTTTTAGGAAGCTGTGCTCTATGAAGAATATTCCAAAATATTGTCTTGAAGGCTAGTATTGTTGAAGATTGTGTCATCGGACTCTGTCAAAATGAAGGCATTGATGTGTCGAAATTATAAAGTTAAATATATACATAAAAATAAGGAAAGAGAACATTTTCTAGGCGTGGAATAAGAAAGGGGTAGTAGTTGAGAATTTCAAATATACCTTGGTAAAGGCATCAATCAGCTAATGACTACACTTTCATATGCCAGACAATGAGAATATTAGTAAGGACAGTGTCCAGTGTATGTTTTGTTGAATTCCTCTGGGTCAGGGCTTTTTATTTTTGGTAGGTAGTTTTATTATGATGAAGTTAATTTCCCATATTGTTATTGGTCTATTTAAGGTCTCTATTTTTTCTTATTTCAACCTGGGGAGGTTATATGATGTCACAAACTCTTCATTGTTTAAGTTTTTTAGTTTGTTTGCATACAGGTGTACATAGTAATCTCTGATAATCTTTTGTATTTTATCAGGTTCAGTTGTGACTTAATCTTTTGTGTTTCTGATTGTGTTTACTTGGGCTTTTTCTCTCTTTTTTATGGTCAGTCAGACTAGGGGGTCCCTAAATCTTGTTTATCCTTACAAAGAACAAGCTTTTTGTTTCATTGATTTTCTCTATGATATTTTTATCTTCTGTGTCCCATACTTGGACTTTTACTTTGATGATCTGGATTCTTCTGTTGAAGCTAGGGTTTTGGCAATCTTGACTTTCCAGCTTTTTGTTAGGTTATTGACTTATAAGCTTTCTATATTCTTGATGTGTTTTCATAGAGATATAGATCCCTCTTAGAACTACTTTCATGTTGGTTTGTTCCAGGATGAAAGTAGTTCTAAGGGGGATCTATATCTCTGAACACACATCAAGAATATAGAAAGATTATAAGTCAATAGCTACACATACACAATAGAATATCATGCAGCCATAAAAAAGAACAAAATCATGAACTTTGCAGCAACCTGTATGGAATTAGAGTCTATAATACAGAGTGATCTCTCACAGAAACAAAGAACTGAGTATCACATGCTCTCACTCATAAGTGGACCTTGAACAACTTTCATAATACTATAAGAAAAGGACTAATAGTAGTGGGAAACTGGGGGGAGGTGGGATTGACAGTAGTGGAAATCTGCCTGGGGAGGGGGAGCACACCTCATCAACAAGGGTACCTGCACA